>KE159179.1:85984-106240 GCA_000411055.1 Leavenworthia alabamica | reverse complement strand
TATTATTTTATTTTTATGATATTTTATGAATAGTTTATATTTTTATAATAATAGTAAGTTATGTAAGTTTATAGTTTATTAATATTATATATTTTTAGTGATTTTTACTTTAATCGTCATTTCATCCGCTGATTAACTAATCATAAATTTACTGTAAATACTTCAATTTTTAACTGTTAAATCAATCATTTAAACCACTTAATAACGTTTAAAATTACAATAATCTATTTCTATAAATTTCCCCAATCTCAAATGCACCTACTGCATTTAAACCAGTTCTATAGATTATAGTTATTTACTTGGACCATAACGGACCAACCGAGGTAAGTTGTAACATGTTATTTAATGGAGCCAAAAATAGAAACAAAACAAAAACATTTATATGAGTCTGTGAAAGAAACGTAACAGAAAAAATCCATTAACAAAAAATAAAGAAACGTAACAAATTCTGTATAGCAGCACCTAGTTATTGCAAAGTCCACAGTTTTTCAAGTTGTAGTTTTTGTACCTAACCCCAAATTTATCTACGAACATGAAAACAATATAATACATCGCTTTGCTGTGTATTTGATACGAGTCATTGACAGAACTATCAATATATTTAGCTTCATCATATATCACTGAAACTTTATTTTATTTTATTTTAAAATGAAGCAATATAAAATCATATATATATATATATATCATATATGGTTTGGTACGATCTTGGTTTCGGTTCAACTTAGGTCTATATCTTATATATTTGGATTGGTGACTGGGTTTGGTTCGAATTTTGTTATTACATCAACCATATTTTTAACGAACGTTACATAGGCATCAAGGGCAGGTAGAAATATTATACCTGTCAAAATATAAAAGTTAAGTTATATATATATGTTAATATATTAATTATGATGAACTTTTTATGGGTGTTAAGTGAACCTACCTCCTCTTTACCTCCGTACTGCCATTGACATGTTTTTTTTTTTTTAATTTAGGCATTTACATGTTACGATGAGATATATGTTTATGTAATCTTTAGGTTTCATGTTCAGACAACTAACATTTGTCGAAATTTATGTCTATATATATGTAATTGAATGAAGTTCTGACTTTTTAGGTATCCCAAGCAATTCTCTTTTAGTTTTAGCCACATAATTTTCAACTCTCTTTTTATTTTATTTTTACTTATAAAAATATACGTTTCTTTATATATGAGTGTAATTTGATATCTTGTGTTACATTATAATTAAAAGCGTTTGAAATAATTGCCTCTAATTTCTTTGATTACTATGATTAAATATTTAAAAGTAGCTAGTATAGTAGTAGTTAAATCATTCAATTTTGTTAGTCCGACATAAGATAAGATCGTGGTCGTGGAAAACGCTACTTTTTTTCTTCATTTCACGTGCTTCTAAACTAAAAGCGTTCTTTTAGATAGTTACGTATTTTAGTACAACTCTATGAATTTGTGCTTTGGCCGAAAGAAAATAATAATCACGATTACGTTTTTGAATTATCAAAGGTAAATTATGTGTATATACTATTTTCTCTGTTTTTATATAATTCTCCTTTTATAATTTCCCTTGACAATTTACGACTAAGGGAGAAGCTGTTGATCTTATGGTCTTAATTTACGACTAATTCACAAGTAACATCATGTTTTAAAGCAAATATCAAGAGATAAGAATGAAGATTAAAGAGTATGAGAAGCTTTCAAATAGAAAAGTCACCTTTGTTGGTTGATGATCATTAATGCTCTCAATTGCCCAAAAGAGTGTGACATGTAATTGTAGTACACATATCTCTTATATTATGTTGGCTCAATAATACCTTTGAGAAGGAAATGACGAGTATCCATCTTTCATTTTTAGTTTAACCTATTTTTCACTTTCGAATGATGTTTTTTGTTTTTTCTTCTTCTTTTAATTCCACACTTGTTAAGTGAAGTTGGTTTCTTTTGGAACTTTTAATCTCCTTTATTTTTAATTAAGCAATAGATGTGAAACTCTTATATTATTATTGTTTAAATTATAGAATATTGTATATTTTATATTGAAGATTTAATTATTTAAATAATTTGTATTGAAGATATAAAACTATATATTCTCTAAAACAAAAATGGAATTCTAAACAAATTCACGTGATCGAGTAGTTGACTGACTCACCTCGAAGTTGAGAGGGTATTATTTGAGTCATTCATCAATGATTTTGATTATGTTGATAAGGTTAAAACATAATAACGTTCGACGTTCCACAAGATAGAAAGATTAGTATATATATATTGTTATAAAAAAGATTATATTATTAAAAAAACAATAAACCTTATTATATATATCTCGTATATATTTCTAACTATTTTGGTAATTTCTCATATATTATAGATATATATTATAATGTATGTCATGTTATAGATTGTACATGTTTATTAGTGCAATACTTGTATGAAGAAAGTCATGAGACACAAGGTACCCCATGACAACTGTAGCTTTGTTCCAAATACAGTAATGTCTATTTACGTGCAACATCGATTGACATCTGAAACCTGTTTCCCTACAATAATCCCATTGAACCATTTTTGACATTTTTTCTGATTTCTATTTTTAAAACGATTAAATTTTTTTATCGAGAAGTTTCTATTTATATCAATTTTCTTTATTATATTTTATATTAAAAAAATGTTAACATCGCCATTATAAAAAACAACTTAAGAAGCGTCCAAGGCCACTTTCAAAGTAGCTTGCAAACCCACATGGAACTATTTTTTTTTGGTTTTCTTCAAAATTAAAATTAAAAACTAGGGAACACAAATAAAACACAAAATGCACATATTCGTCTTCATCATCATTATATTTGTATTCCAACTTTTGGCAACTTTCTTTAGTGGAAATAGAATCTACACTTCAACCTTAAAAGCATTCACCTGATAACACATCAGAAGAAGAAAAAAAACTCTTAATTTGTAATTATAAAACGACACACAGTTACAATTACAAATTGTAGAATTTCACAATTCTTGTGTTGTGGGTTTAATCGAACTTAACAAAACTCCGTGGTGAAATCTAGTAATAAGTAAACTTACAGGGACTTAAAAGTCAATACCTGAGGTTTTCAATTTATTTGTTCTCCATCAGAAGAAAAAGAAGACGGCGAACTATTTCCATCATCGCCGGCGACCCAATACTGCTTAACGGCAACAAGAATTTTCTCCGGAACTAGAGGACCATCTTCATGATCCATCAATTTAGTATCCCATCTCATTCCATCAGCAATCTTCCTCACATCGTTCAAAACATCAACCTCATCCCGGAAAATCACTATCCCTTCCGGCCGTAAAATCCGATCCGTTTCAAGAAGTATATCTTCAAGTTTGCAGCTTCAAAATAAATGAAATTGACCCATTAATTAACTATACTAGTTATGTGTTTTTATCACTCACTAAACCAGTTTTATGTCTGAGAATTCTCAAAAAGTTCATAACTTAAGGGTTAAGTTAGGGTGTCACTAAAGTTGTTAGCTTTAGGGTTTTATGATCTTTACCTGTGTTGATACAAGCTAAAGACACCATTAGCATGAATGAAATCATATGTTCTTGGATAAGTTGAGAACCCTTCACACCTGTAAAAAGGAAAGATATTTTGAAATTGTTTATTTTTGTGAAGATGACTCTATATATTGCAATTAAAGTTGTGTAGAGAAGTTTATACCAGTCATGGTAGATACCAATGAGACCTCTCTCATAGACAACACTCAATGTGTTCTTGTTAATTGTTGGTATCACATTCATAACCCAAGATTTAGGCGATTCTAGCGCAGCAGCAAATCCACCAAGACCAGCATTCATATCCATTACATTACGATATCGAGTGGAACCTATCAGTCTGTTTATTCTTTTGTATGCACTAACTCGCTTCTTCCATAGTTTGATATCTTCTTGGTATGATTCAGCGTTAACACCATTAATCAAACCTTTAGAGATACTTGGAGGTACTGCGAATAGTCTCTCCGGAAACTTCTTTAGCTTTCCTCCAGCAACTTCTTCTTCGTTTGATACTTTAGGGAAAGGTGTTATGCAAGTTTGTATCTCCTTGTACCAGATATCATCTGTGTCCTTTCTCTTGCAGGTTTCAACCGATGTTGATCTATCGCATGATCTATCGTTTATTTTCTTTCTGAAGATCGCAATGTCTCCCTTCTCATACTTCTTATCCCAGCATAAGGACTCTGCGATTGCCTCTATTCTCTTTTGCTCAGCGTTGAGGTCTGATTTAGTTCGGTTCCACGTCTTGTAATAAGTCTTCCAGTTGATTGGAGGGCCTGATAAAACCCAGTAACCTCCAGGTCTCAAGACTCTGTCAACCTCCATTAAGTATGTTCCCTCTGTACATTATGAGTAAACATTAGGCAAGAAATATGAAATTGAGTTCAATATAATAGTTGGCATTTACCGTTTGCAGTCCACGGTATTAGGCATCGAGAGCATTGAGCCATATCAAAGGCTCTTGGAGGATAAGGAAGAAGAATTGAACCAAGAACAGCGATAATAGCTGGAACGCCTCTCTCAAGCGCAAACTGAACTTGTGCTTCATGGTTATCTCGTGGCGCGAAAGACATGGTTAAAACATTCCTCTTAAGCATATAAGCACCCCAACTTGCAACCTAGAGATGGAATATGATAGAATCAATAAAGATCCTAAGAAATGAGTAAGACATGTTTTCAAAGATAGAAAACTAAATAGACTAACCCCACATCCAGTGTCCAACGCGGTTCTTACAGAGCCATCTTTGATTGGGATAACAGAAGCTAGCTCTTCTATATACGCATCAGCGCCTTGGGGAAACATAGTTCCTCCACCGGGGAATTTAAAAACATTTCCTTGAAACTGAACCCAGTTCTGGCCAGCTTTTTCAACAGTCAAGCTCTTGAAAGGAGCATTAGCATAGTGAACATAATCTCTGCTTTTAGGCCAAGGGAAGGGAGTCATATACCCTTTAGGAGCAGGAACAAGACAACGAAGTTTCTCATTATCAGGAGGACAATGTCTCTCTCTGTAAATCATGTTCTCTCTAGGGAACTTCATGGCTCGATCTTGCTCTTGACAAGGTGTGTAATCCTTAAGTTTCACATCACAAGGCTTGAAAGAAACAGGTTTAGGATTAGCTCTTTCAGGTATCTTAACAGTGTTGTGATGAGGTTCAAAGTCAAGATCAGTGACAATATCAGTGCACTGTGCTTGCTTAGTTATCTCCATAGCTATGCTATCTCCTTTACCAAAGCCACTCTTTTGCCATGCTCCAAGAAGATAGAAGAAACAACATAAACCAACCACAAGGAGTAGAGATAGTGAACTTCTTGATCTGTTGTTCCCTGGTGGGTTATGCTTAGAACCCATGATTCTTTCAAAATCTCCTGTAGCATTTGGAACAAATCATTGTAAACTTAATTCTTAGTAAACCACACTACTTTGAGCTTAAATAGATCAAGGTCTGTTATAAAAGGATCCAGAACAATCACACTAAGTGATCGCAACTAAAAATCAAGACTTTAGCACTTTGAAATCTAGGGTTTATCTTACTATAAAGGATTTAAAAACTGAAACTTTGTCATTCAAATTAAAAACCCAGAAACAGATCTTATCTTAATGAAAGAGATGAATTTCAGAGCTTATAAAGAAGTGAGAATTATTAACCTGGTCGATATAGATCTTGTAGAAGAGAGACTCAAAATCACTTTTTAACCTTAGATCTCTCTGGCTTTAGCTCTTCAGTGATGAGCTTGCACAAAGTATAAAGCTTTGAGTGTGACAGACAGGGAGAGAGAAGTCACTTAAAATAATGTCTTCGTCTTCGTTAATCGGCACACTTAAATTGAGATTTGATTTTTAACTTGACGAAGGCGCGTTTGTTTTCTATACACTAAAAATGCTTGGAATTAAATGTGTATAGTTTCGCAGCAAGATCTCAATAGTATAATCAATAATATAATAATTATATTACAAAAGTCATATATTTAGATCTAGGCTTGCACATGCATCCATATGTTTCTTTTCAACCTTTTTTGTATAACAAAAAAAACTATATTTTATTTAAATATATTATTTTTAAGCTTGCAGTTAGTTGAATTACCACCAAATCTAAGTTAAAATAAATTTCAGATTTTGGTTAACAAATACTTGGGGTAAGATATACAACACAAACACTTTTGTTTTTTGTTCGAGTAATCTATAATTGTGCAAGTAAATAAGGGTATTATGACATGAGTCGAAGAATCTTGTCGTCGTCCCAAGTGGTCCTTGTCAGACAGTTGACAATTTGACATACGCGTTACTTAGATCTCCTACCGACACTCGAATCAACTAAAAAACTAAGACTAATTTTCAAATCTTAAAAGTCCTCTATAAATACATTATAATCTTCGCTTAATATTATATATCATAATAATGTTCAAACATATTGATGTTTTCTTAAAACCCTAAAGAAACAGGTAAAATTTGTATCACCGGTTAAGGTTATGATGAAACACTCCGAACATGAATGTAGTGGACATAGTGGTATTGTGAGTACATAAGTATTTTGCATACTCCAGTGAATGTTCAGGAATTTGTCTTTTGGACTATAAAATAAATTTTGTTTAGACCATACTAATATAGACCATACTAATATATTAAAATACTAATGAAACTAGATTATAACCCACGCGACAAACGCGTGGTGAAATATATTTGATGTATAATTTTTACTATATATAAAGTATAAACATATATGAAATAGAATTATGATGTACTTTATATATACTAATTTAAAATTTGAAGTAAATGATATAACAATAATTAAAATATGTTAGTATGTATTTTTTGGTTTTTATATTTTTAATTATATAATATATTAATAATTGTGTTTTTTTGTTTATATTATAGATTTATCAATAACTATATTTTAGTATATGTGAGTGTATTTTGTAGGTTTTTAGGATGTGAAGTTATAATTTTGACAATGTCACATGTGATAAAATATTTTAATTGGAATAAATAAAATTATAAATAAATATATTGTAACAACATATTAATATATATGTACTGCTTAAATAATAAATATTAGATGTTAAGAGCTAGTAAAAATGTCAAAATGGTATTGTAACCACCAGAGCCGGCCCTGGAAAATCAAGGGCACAAAAAGGAAAAGTATGACTCGAATCCCTGACATCATAGCAAGGAGAAAGTGAATGTACCACTATGCTACACTAAAATTTTAAAAATATTGGCCTCTAAAATAGTAATAAACTCCAAGGTCCCAAGCCAATGCTTGATTGGTCCATATCCAGGGCCGGCCCTGGTAACCACTCGCCAGACCATGCTCATTTTAAAATAGACGGTTTTGGACAAACCCATTTATAATGCATGTTAAGATGGATTAGAGACCATTTGGACCGTGATTAAATTGGTCAGGTCACTATTGGTCATAGGTAGCCCAATAAACATAAAAAACTATGTCAAATTAAATTAGAAAAAAAAATTTTAATTTACCTTTAGTAAGGTAATACTCTATAAGACTAAAACAATCCAAAAATTTTAAAAATCTATTAATAAACTGATATATTTTGTGATTAATAGGTTTGGATCTCGGTTTATTTGGATCGGATTCACAAATAAATTAAACGGTTATTCGGATCAAATTTTTTAAAATACAAATATTTTTAGAAAATACCTTCTTAAAAAAATTTAAATCAGATTAAAACAAAAAATAAATAATTAATGAAACATAAACCTAAAAACTCCAATATAACTAAACTAGTTAGTTTTTGTTCAGAATCTGATTAAATTGAATACCGAATCCCTGAATACCAAATCGTAAAAAAAAACTCACCGAGTGGACCGAATATTAGAACGGGTCAGATTTCGGATCGAGTTTCTTCAGATCGGTATTCAGAAATCTAAATAACCCGATCCAAATTTCTAAGATAGTTTATTTATTTTCTGGTTTATTTAAGTTATTCGGTTTGTTTAGTTCAGTTTGGTTTAGAATAAAAATTAAATAAATAAATATATAAAAATAAAAATAAAATAAAAAAATTAAAATAAATTTTGTTTTTTGGATTTTTCCATTTTGGTTATGTTTTTACTAAACACCGAACTTAATAAAAAATTATACAGATGGATTTAAGAAAAAAATTCAGTTTAGTTCAATTCGGAATATTCAATTTGTTTTTTGTCAAGATCTAATATAATAGATATAGAACACAAAGAAATAGACTCCATTAGATTTTTTATGCGAGTTAATGGGTTTGGATGTTAATGGTTACGAACGTGGTCGAAGCTTGTCCGTAATCATAATGGTCAAAATTGGACAGATCAAAACGGTTATGATCAAGTTATTTTGACACCTCTAAGAGCCAGTGAACAATCCACACACAAGAGCAAAGACTGTTTTTAGTATTCGTTGCATACAAAACTGAAACTGAAACAACGAAAAGATTTTTGAGAAGTTGTTTCAAGCGTTGTAAGCATTCTTTGCGCTCCTGTCGAGCTTCTTTGCATCCTCCTGTAAACAAATAAAAACCAAACCAAACAAAGATCACAGACCATAAGAGATCTGAAGAAAAGTTATTTGAATGAAACAATCAAGAGAAAGCTTTCATCTTACATGGATGATGAAACCAATGTTGTTGTTGTAATCAAGAAACTCCTTCCATTGTTTTCCAATGCTTACCTGCAGCAACAAGATTCATAAGTATTGAATCAAAGATCAAATCAAGATTGATGGGGTTTTTTAATCGAGAAAATGTTTTATCTTTAAACCTGAGCAGCTTCGTTAGAAGCGTTTTTGGTCCAAATAGATATCCTTTCTTGCTTTCCTCTAATGTTAACAACCGCTCCACAGATTTCATCTCCATGATCAAACTGTTCTCCAATCAATGCAAGCAACTAAACAAAACACGTGAACAAAAGAACACGATTAGATGAGGAAACAAGAATCAAAGGGTTCAAGCAAAAGAAGAATAATAAAAAACCATACAGTGTAAAGCCAGGACTTATCAGACTTCTCCTTAGAGAAGGCCATAGTCCATTTGCCTCCGTTTGCACAAATAGGATCTTCCCACTTAGGTTCAATATTGTGTTTGAAACAATATAAATCAGCTCCATGAGTTAACTTACTCGGATGTCTCATGTTATTATACAAACTGCAAAGCATAAGTAAAATGTCTTAATACATTACAAAGCCAAAAGATCAAATATACAAACCTATTATTTAATTTAATCCCTAGGAAAAGATATTCACAAACAAAATGAGCACAAGCCAATACAATAGCATCTTCCTTACATAGTTTTGGACCTTTTGATTCAATATTTAGCTCTTGTGAAGCAAAGAAGTGATTCAGGTGAACAAAAAATGAAAGCTTAAGATCTAAAGAACCCTAACTAACATAAGCTTAGCTAAAACTTCAAACACTAAACAAATTCAATTCATCAGAAACAGATCAAAACAGTGACTTCTATGAGATACAAAAAATTTCTCGAGAAATCAGAATCTAATCAAAAAACCTGATGCCAAACAATTGAATAAACGGAGATTTGAGTAAAAAAATCGAAAATTTCCCAAAAGAAAACTAACCTCCAAAATTCCTCAACAGTGGAGAAGGTGAATACAGATCGCAAAGAACTTCCCCAAGTGGTCTGCTTCGATTTCACAGAAGGATTATCAAACCAAAAAGTCCATGAATGTTCCAATGGATGCGATTGAGGAACGGCGGATTTGCTCGATTCGTCTACATCTCCATCTCCTTCTCCTCCGATGATCTCTCCTTCCTCAGCATCGTCACCTTCTTCATGGTATTGATCAATCGGATTCTCTACAGATTTAGGGTTTGCTTCTTCACTAACATCAGGCTTGAGATTGTCTTCTACCGCCATTGTTTCTACAAACTGTCCGTCTCCACTCTCCCCTCTGTCTCCGTTCTCGTTTCAAAAACTAATGTAATTGTTCTCTTTGTACTTTGTAGGGTTAACCTAGATACGACATCGTTTATGCTTTATCAGTATACGTATTTTTGGGTTGCTTTGGGCCTAAGACATAAATAGCAAATGTATGCGTTAACTATAATGAGATTTTATATTGGGCTTTCCTTGTTAAGGCTCCAAGCCACAAATATTAAATAGTAATGGTTATGATTTGTAAAATAACCATTTCAAATTTTTGTTAAAATATAGATATGTTTTTATTATTATGTAATTATAACTATTAAAAACAAAATAAATTAATCAATACTACGATGATACATACTTACATAATAGCAGTAAAGGTTGTATATTAACTACAGTTACAAATTTATGTAAAAGAAATTAACAAAATAATTTATGTAAAATAAAATAAACAAAAGAATTAATAATTGTTTGCAGAAAAAGAATACTTATACCTGTAAAGATCATAGATGATTCTCTAATTTCTAAAGTTCACATTCTGCTTAACCCCTGCAAAAAAAAGATGGTGAATTAATTAGAGCTAAAATTAAACTTGAGTAATTAATCTACATTTTGTTTAACTAATTGATGAGAAAGCCGTCTCTGCAGAAAACAAAATTTAGTATCTAATTGTTAGAGAATTTACATTTATAAATATAATCAGAAGCATATTTTATATTTCATCAAAAATATTTCTTAAAATTTATGTCAATATTTTATTAGAAGTTAGAAGTTAAAAGTATGTTATAAAAGTACCATGGGAAAGGTGACAATGTAATTTGTGTATGGTTTCTTTGATCTCTTACTACTTGTAACTGTTTGTCTTTATTTCTAGTTTCATTAATTTTTGAGAAGTTTACAATGAAGAAAGTGAATCACTAAAAGAAAAGAGAAAGCAGATTTGAAAAAAATAATTTTGAAGATGTTAATGTAGATAAAATTTTGCAAAGAATTAACATTTACACTTAAAATAAAATGAGAAAATATTTTCAAGTGGAATCACATCATTTTTGGAAAAACATTAGATAGAAACCAATTAAAAAGCTGTTTGAACTTTGAACTAAGACAGTATCACATGAACGAGAGTGAATATAAAAAATAAAATCAAGTATTAGAGAGAAAAACATACATTGACATAAAAAGTGTGGGTAGTAGCTTGCTTGAAACACGTTGTTGACCAAGAAGATGTGAACGAATTTGCTCACCATCACAATTTTTCTGTTTTCAAATACTACAAAAAAAATTATAAAATATAAACACAGAAGAAAAAATGTTGTTAACAAACAGCAATTTTCTTAAATACCACTAAATTTACTTTATATTTCATAAATATTACTAAAATTGATTTAGCAAAAAATTATCATTTAATAATTTAAAAAAAATTAAAAATTATATTATATTTTAGAAAAATTATATAAATTCTAAACAACAAATATTAAACTCAAATACTATATACAAAACTCTAACCTTAAATACTAAATTTTAATCTCTAAATCAAAATAATAAATACTAAATATTAAACCCTAAACAATAAATACTAAACCCTAACCCCTAAATAGTAAATAGTAAACTCAAACATTAGATATTACACTCTAATAAAATAAAAAATATATACTTTTTATAAAAATGTACTTTTTAATAAAAATAAATTTTAGTTAAAAATAATATTTATATCCAATTAAAAAATTAATGTATTTTTGTCCAATAAATTATATTTGATGGTGTTTGAGTTAATTACTCTAACAAATATTTGAAAGCAGTTTTGAGGAATTTAAAATAGAAAAATCGATTACTATTTAAAATACAAATACTATGGAACTTGGAGATGAATGAAATAGATCAGGAAATGAGTAGATATATATTGTAGAATATTATGCTTTATAGAGTATCTACTGGGAATAAGTATGTTTTTAGGAATTGGGTTACAATAAGGAGATACATAGTTGTCTTATTTTTAATGAGCAGTAGGAGATTTAGGCTCATAAATATTGATAGGCTAAAATCTTTTTCAGGATTAATAGTTAATTGGTGCTTGACAGTCTGGTTTATTATACTGATTTTAAGTATAGAATATCAAGTATATTTGATTATATTAATTATTATTTGGTTATGGCTTTGGAATATATGGGAGGGGTTAAGGAATATATGGGAGGGGTTAAGGGGAGATATTTTCTTATCAAAAGTTAATGGATTGCATCGGTTATGGTTAATATGTTTAGATCTTAGGAAGGAAAATATTGATAGGATCCGATATTTTAATATTCGTTATCATAAATCACTAGTTAGAGAACAGAGATTCTAATCAAGGATTATGTGGGTTTTAAGGTATTATTACGAAATCAAAATTAATGTCGAGGAGATATGGGGGACAAACTATAAATTAACTTGCTTATCACAACTTTTTAATCGTCATTCTCTCAGCAATTATTTTTTTCTTACTCTCTCATTCAGTTTTTCTGTGTTTTTAAACAAAAGAGTGAAAATGTATCGGTCAAATCTGATTGTGTCAAAAAATGGGGAACAAAGGTCCATAGGGCCTGCCAAACTGAGGATTACGTTTCCGATGTTTGATAATTCTGCGCTCATACAAGGGTACTCAAACACTATCATTGGTAGATGTATGAACCCAATGGCGCATGATATGAATTCTTTGCTAACTATGTTACCAAAGATCTGGAAAGTTGAGGGAAAGGTTGTCGGTGCTGATTTGGGTTTAGGGTGTTTTCAATTTGACTTCGATGATGAAAGTGATTTTGAGGTTGTGTTATGTATGGAACCGCTGCATTTTGACTACTGGATGTTGTCAGTGGTCAAGTGGAGCCCGGTGGTAGAGCCCAATTATCCTTCATCCATAAAGTTTTAGATAAGGGTAATGGGCATACCTTTACATTTCTGGGAATACCAAACATATGAGAAAGTTGGGTCTGCTTTAGAAGAAGTGGGTGAAATTGATGTGAATGGTGGTAGGATTGAGGTCACACTAGATGGTTTTAAACCACTTGTGTTTGATATGCTAGTGGATTTTGAAACATTGAATAACAATGTGTTGGAGGTTCCTGTCAAACTAGCGTATGAAAGGTTATTCGGTTATTGCCACAGTTTTTTTAGCTTGTGTCATGATGCCTCCCGATGCCCTGTTTACGGGCCTGATACAAGAGTGGATCGGAATAGATTTGGGCCTAGGGAGGATAGAAACAGTTATGGGCAAAGAGATGGTAGAAATTAACAACGGTGGTGGAAGGGATGAAGCTGAGTCGCTCAGTTACAAAGGAGTCACTATCAATGGTGTACCAGCTGATACTAAAAACAAGGGTAAAGAGATGTACATAGGGATTCCAAAGGGTGGTCATGTTTTCAGAGGATACAATAGGAAATACAATCGCTATGCTGCAGAATCCTCCTCTAAACAAGATAAAAGACCATTACAGATGGTTAACAATGGGCAGAACCAGGTGTCACAGACAGAGATGCGGATTTCTACTCAGCGGAATGTTACTGTGGAGGACACAACACAAGAGGAAGAACCAGGATTGGTTAGAAGACAGTTAGCTGAAGCTCAGGAGCAGGAGATTGAGTACAATAATCAACAGGTAGCCAAGAAGGCTTGTAAGAAACTCTTTGGGGAAGGTGGAGATGACTTCGGGCTGGAGATGATTCCTGATCAGGTGGATGATCTAACATCAATGGGGGATGTGTTAGGGGATACCGGAACTATTGGTGAGTCTTCGTTGGAGGCTATAATGGAGGGTCAAGAGTCGGAGGAAGGGGAGATTCAATTGGGTACGGAATGTCTGGATGTTAAAGCAGGGGAGGATAATGAGTTTTTAATGGCTATGGTTATTGAGGAAGGAGTTATCTCAGGTGAAGTAGCAGTGGATGTGGAGAGGGACATTATCAAAGGAAAAGAGATTGGTAATATAAAAAAGAAACAGGTTCGTAACAACTTGGTCCTCAGAGGTGTTTCATCTAAAAAGATGAATGTTCAGATGCTTGCATCACCAAGGAAGAAGCTGTCGGCTAAAGTTGGAGAAGGAGATGGGGATAACGGGGATATAGAGACAAAGAAACAGGAAAACAAGATCCTACCATCCATTTAAGTTTTCAAGAATGAAGAAGAAGTGCATGAAGTTGGTCTGGAGAGGTTTAATATTTATAATAAAGTCACCACTTGAGCTTTTAATAAATAGCCAAGTTTTGGTATTTGTTAATGGTTTAAGTCAGTTGACTGTTTGTTTCTTGTTGGTCGAATTTCTTTTTATTATATTTCTATTTGTTTTCAGTTTTTGTTTACAAGATGTTGTCTTATTTAAAGAATATCTTATTATCAATAAAATTATGTTTCTTTTTTACGGTTATTTGATGGTAAATAGAGTTTTCAGATTGGATAAGGGTCAATAGTTAATGTTGGACATACTAATGGTTACTATTATTGGTTATTACTTCAGTGATTCTTTTTATCCTATATATTCGGTTATTATGGACAATGTGTTCAGCTCTAATGGGGTTTTGATTTATTTTGTGCAGGTGAAATCATATGTCATTCTAAATTTGGAAAGCAAGGGTCAAACGGATAATTTCACTGGAATAAGAAAATGCTCTGGAAATGTCTATAATAATTTTATGTTTCACGCAAAAAATGGAGTCTTGATTTACGGATGCATTATGTTTTATTTAGATTGTAATCTTTATGGGTGCATGGGAAAATATTGGTCTAAAAAATGGTTTGTTGGATCCTATGTATTATCATTATCTTGCAGGATTTTTGGTTAACCCGTTCATCAGAGTGTATAGATATTTTTATGAATACGATGTTAATGGATAACCAAAAGGATGTTAGGATTAGGTTTAGATCAGATTACAAAGTGATTTTACGGATCAGTACATATCATTTTAAGTCACACTGTTCTGATGTATTTCATTATTGTTATGGTGGTTTTTATAGGAGGTGATTATGATTTAATAAAAAGACTGCAAGAATTAAAAAAAAATTTATGTTGCTTGGTTATAGTGGTTTTCATTCGGTACTATTAGGTGATAAATGGTTGGAAATAATGATGAGCAGCAGTCATTTTGTTATATTGATTAAGTTTATTTCAAAAACAAAATTTTTATATAAAAGTACAAATTATCATGGTTGGGTTAAAAAAATTAACATTTGGACACAAGACTATCACATGGGAGCTGTTTACAGAGAGGATATTATAGTGAATTGGAAATTAATTATGGATATTAGAGGTGCAAGTTCATTATTATGTATCCAAAGGTCAAAGGATTACATAAAATCTTTTAATAAACTATTTCGTATATGAAGATATTAAGTTGGAATTGTCAAGGTTTGGAAAATGGAACGACAATTAGATACTTAAGAGAATTACAAAGACAAATCAAACCAGATTTCTTATTTTTGATTGAAACAAAACAAAGTTTCGACTTTGTTCAACGAATTCAAGGGCATTTAGGTTTTAATCATTTAATAACGGTTGAACCAATAGGATTAAGTGGAGGCACAACTATTTTATACAATAATGATTATGATGCAAAGGTTAATTTTAAAAATAATAGAATTATTGATTTTGCAATATCTTTTCAACGTAAAAAAATATTCATCTCTTTTATTTATGGAGATCCGGTACCAAGAAAAAGATATTTAGTTTGGGAACGACTAAAGAGAATGAGCCTCACATGGCCTGAGCGTTGGATGATCATTGGTGATTTAAATGAAATAAGAGGTAATTATGAAAAAACCGGAGGTAGGTTACGGTCTCAATCAACATTCCCCAATTTTAACAACATGATAGATATATGCGGGTTTCCTGAATTTCCCTGTCAAGGTTATCAAATGTCATGGAGAGGTCGGAGGGGACATGATATTATAAGATGTAAATTGGATAGAGGGTTAGCCAATGATGGGTGGCATAATTTATTTAATAAATCGCGTGTAGAATAACATAAGTTAGTAGGATCAAATCATCGGCCTATATGTGCTATGATTGATAATAAATCATACAAAGGTCGGTGACAATTTCGGTTTGATAAAAGATGGTTAGGGAAAGAGAGATTACTTGAAGCTATAGAATCAGGTTGGAGAAATAATAATCAAAACGATCGAGATTTTGTAAAGAAAATTAATACATATAGACATGAAATTTCGGTTTGGCAGAAAAATAATATAGAACTAGGGAGAAATAAAATTAATGATCTTCAGAGAACATTAGAAGAGACTCAGGAGTATGACCAAAGATCACAAGAAGAATTAGAAGAGATTTCTTTGAAACTAAAAGAGGCCTATAGAGAGGAAGAATTATTTTGGTGGCAAAAAAGTAGGAACATCTGGCTACAGGAAGGTGATCAAAATACACAATTTTTTTATAATCAAACAAAGCAGAGAAGAGCTCGTAATAGAATTATGGGTCTGGAATCAGATGATGGGGAGTGGATTACGGAGGAAAAGGATATAACAAAGCTAACGGTTGATTATTTCCAAAAACTCTTTACAATGACTAATCCAGTGGAAATTGATGAAGTGGTAAGTGAGGTCCCGTTTAAGGTCACATCAGAAATGAACGAGGCATTGACGATATGCCAGCTACATAAGAGAAAATTAAAAGACATTATTCATGATGAATCCGTGTAAAACTCCAGGTCCAGATGGGATAACGGCCTTATTCTATCAGAGGTTTTGGGGAATAGTTAAAGAAGATTTGATAATACTCGTAAATTAGTTTTTTAGTAATGGATCTTTTGATGAGCAACTTAATTTAACAAATATCTGCTTGATTCCAAAAAATGAGAAACCAAATAAAATGACAGAATTTAGACCGATAAGTCTATGTAATGTGGGATACAAAATCATAGCGAAGGTGTTAACACAACGGTTAAAATATTTATTATCATCTTTAATCTCGGAGACAATCTGCATTTATCTCAGGACGGCTAATATCGGACAATATTCTAATAGCCAAAAAATGTTTAATGGACTTAGAACGAATTCTAGCTGCAAGAAGAAATTTATGGCGATTAAAACGGATATGAGTAAGGCATATGACAGGATAGAATGGTTTTTCATTGAGGCGGTTATGAAGAGAATGAGTTTCTCAGAAAAGTGGGTTGGATAGATTTTATGGTGTGTTAGATCGGTCAGTTATAAAATTCTAATAAATGGTAGTCCGCATGGGCGAATAATCCCGCAAAGAGGACTCAGGCAAGGTGATCCACTATCACCATATCTTTTTATTATGTGTACAGAAGTTCTAATCGCTAATATTAAAAAGCGGAACAGAACAAAGATTTAACGGGTATGAAAGTGTCATGTGGCGGTCCTTCAATTTCACATTTACTTTTTGCAGATGATAGTTTTTTGCAAGGCAAAAGAAGCAGAAGTAGTGATTATTAAAAATATACTAAATCAATATGAAAGAGTTTCTGGAAAACAAATGAATTATCAAAAATCTTCCTTACAGTTCGGTTACAAGGTGACTGATGAGGTCAAAAACAGCTATGCACAGTTCACTCGGTATATTTTCGGTAGGAGGATGAGTTCGTATTTAGGAATACCTGAAAGCTTAGGTGGGAGTAAAATAAAGGTTTTTCAATTTATAAAAGATAGGCTAGAATCAAGAATTAATAACTGGACATCGAGATATCTATCGAAAGGGGGAAAAGAGGTGCTTATCAAATCAGTAGCTACTGCCTTACCAACCTATGTAATGTCATATTTTCGGATATCAAAGACTATTGTATCCAAACTTAGAAGTGCGGTGGCAAATTTCTGGTGGCGTACTACTGGTAGCAAAAAGGATATGCATTAGAAATCATGGGAGAAACTATGTAAATCAAAAAATAATGGAGGGATATGATTCAAAGATTTAGAGGATTTCAATACAGCTTTACTAGCAAAACAATTGTGGCGGTTACTGAATGAACCAGATTTTTTATTTGCTCGAGTTTTCAAAGATCGGTACTATCGGAATTCTTCCCTAATGGATATTAGGAAATATTACAATTCATCTTACGGATGGAGAAATATCATGACAGCGTGCCCTCTGGTAGAACAAGGGTTAACAAAAAGAGTAGGTTCAGGTCATTCGATATCCATATGGGATGATCCATGGATTCCTGTCTTACAACCGAGGCCAACAACATGTAGGGATGTCAACCAAGATCCCATAATGAAAGTAAATCAGTTAGTAGATCAACGAACAGGATGGTAGGACTTACCATTGCTTAATGCAATTTTAGAACCGGAAGATATTCAGTTAATCAAAGAAATCCCAGTTAGTCTGACTGTGAAAGTGGATATAGATGGTTGGTTTTTTCAAGATCAGGTAAATACTCAGTTAAAACGGGATACCAAACAACCAAAAATAAAAAGTCGGAGTCATTCCCACAATGTCAAGGCCCAAATACTAAACAAAAGTGTGGAAAATTTATTGTCCTTCGAAGATACGACACTTCTTGTGGCAAATTATGACGAATAGCGTCTCGGTTATAGCAAATCTGAAACAAAGAGGAATTCATTGTGATACCACATGCCAAACATGTGGTGCAGAAAATGAAACGGTTAATCATGTTTTATTCCAATGTCCACAGGCTATTCAGACATGGGCACTCTCAAAGATTGGTTCTCAACTTGGGGTCTTTCCAAAGGGGACGGTTATCACAAGTATGGACTATTTATTTTCAAGGCAAAAAGAGTATGAAGATAGGATTATGTATCCTTGGATAATATGACATATATGGAAAACGAGAAATGATAAGGTTTACAACAACTCACCTTATGACCTAAGGAGAATTGTAAAATTGGCAGAATCTGATGCATTGGCTTGGAAAACAGCAAAAGATAACCAATGTTCTGAAGGGAATTCAATGGAGACAATGAGTGGTTTAAGAGGTGGAGGAGGAAACCAGGTACTATGTTTTCTTGATGGTTCTTGGATTTTTTCTGATCAATTTTCAGGTGTAGGATGAATTTTATCCAAAAAAAAAGAGTTAAAGAAAGTTTAAAAGGAGCTAAAAATATACATAGAAGTATTTTCTCACTCCATACGGAATTGAAAGGGTTGATTTGGGTTATGCAAAGCATGGTGGAATTTAAAGAGAGAGAAGTTTGTTTTCATACAGATTGTTCAGACCTTGTGGAGATGAATCAAAACTCTTCCGATTGGCCAGGCTTTGCATTGAAGATGGATGAGATAGGAAAGTTTACACAAGAGTTCACAAGATTTGATTTAAAATGGATACCAAGAGACAAAAACAAAGAAGCGGATGTGCTAGCAGTAAATACGAGATGTCAAAACAGGTGTTACTACTATCTCAGTTACACTCCAAAAGAATGGAGTAAATTGTAGAAGAACTATCATTGTTGACAAAAAAAAACAAGTTGTAAAGAACAAACGTGGAATAGCTTAAAAAGAGGAATAACTATTTAACAAAACATTAATTAATTTTTTTGTAACTGTTTATTATTTTTAATTTTGAAAATAAAATAAGTTGCGAAATTTGTGTAGTTAACACATAATAAAAAGAGGAGGTGTCAACTATAGAATGTTGCAGATATCACCAAATGATTGTTGATTTAGTAAAGATAGATGTCGTTTGTGGACTAATCATGGATTCAAATTAATCTCCCTAGTATAATCTATATATTATTTCCGGAATGTTAAAAAAAATAAACCTTTAAGTTAGTACTTATTTACTAATTTTGCCATTGAATATATTTATATACAATAATTATTCACTTAATTATACCTAATTTTTCTCTAACAATAAACGTTAAAAAATTAAATAACTATTACCTAATTTTTATCTTATATTTATTAAAATATCTTAACAAAAAAATTTCTTCTAAAATTTAGCTAATTTTTATCTTATATTTAGTAAAATATCCTAACAAAAAATTTCTCCTAAAATATAGCTAATTACGAATATATCCGAACAATATTTTAAACAAAATTAAGCTTAATTGTTCTTAAACTTTAATTCATAACAATAAATTTTCTCTTAAAATTTAGCTAATTTTTCTCTTATATTTATTAAATATCCTAACAATAAATTTCTCCTAAAATATAGCTAATTAGAAATATATCCGAACAATAATTTAAACAATATTAACCTTAATTGTTCTTAAACTTTAATTCACTGGATATATAAACTATATAATAATATAATATATTTATTTATACAATTTTACTTATCTCTTTAAAAATATCCAAAGTATAATTAAAATTTTCTTAACAATATATTTTCTTAACAATATATTTACTATATTATACCTATTTTTACTCCTTTTAATTCAATCCGAAATTATACTAACAATAATTTA
>KE159179.1:51121-80043 GCA_000411055.1 Leavenworthia alabamica | reverse complement strand
TTTTCATACTACATATTTTTAATTTTGAATTATTACTTTTTTATTTTATAATATCTAATATAAATAATATATTTAATCATATAAATATATGATATTACCCTGCATCTCGCGCAGGTTATTACCTAGTATATATATTACTTTCAAAATTAAGTTGCAATTTCATATATATTCAAGTAAATCGCTAAGAATCGAAAACCAATCATAATTTTGACTCGCTTGACCAAAAATAACTAACTAAATAGATATCGCTATAATATATGTTTGACCCTATATTTTTAATTTTATTAATTGAGTGTTGTTGATTTGGCTGAAAAATCACGTAGAGAAAAGTTTAAATGTTTACATAATCAATTTAAATAAAATTCTAAAACTACAACGGATTTTTCTGTGCCAGAAAACAATTTCATAATGTTGTGCAGTCGAATGAATTCTATTTATTAATTCATGGTTGATAAGGACATATAACTGAGTGGATCTGGTTCTATTCCATTAACTGTCAGACTGTTTTATTGTGCATCACAAATAACTTGTAAATATAAATGAATTATATAACTTATTGTATAGAATATACTCATAAACTTATTCTAGACATCACCATACCAGTTAGAGAGATTTAGACTTCGTTTTTGTTATATGCTTTATTCTTTAGATATTATAAGAAATATGATTATTGACTAATTGCAAAAACATAATTGATGGCTTGTTATATGCCGTAAAACCAAGAATCTCGAATGTTAAACATGCATGTATTAGTATATATAATACGTAAATTCGAGAATATATTAATATCTGATAGTACTCAATTCCAGAAGAATTATTCTAATTTTTGCTTTAATTGTCAACCACTCTTTATTCCCAAAATAAAAATTATTTTCAACTGATAGAAATATAGTTAATCGCACACTAAACTTCTCAATTCTGCCTTCTCAGTACATGTAAAATATTAGTATAAATATAAGTGTTTTGGAGAAACATGATCATGTTTTAAAGTTAATATTTAATGTAAAGGGTAGTTCTAAAGTTATTTTCTTACGATACTGACATTAAATTTAACTAACTAATGAAATTTTGTATTAATATAAATAGAAATAAGTCACTAATCTGCCAGATCAGACTGTTGTCGGGAGCCAGGCCCCTAGTTACTTTAGATCTTTATATTTTGTAATAATAGAATCACTAGCTTTTTTTGTAACTAAAGTTAGCAACGTTTCTGTTTAGCGACGATGTTAATCATGGATCAAAATTTGTCGCTAGTTATAAGTTATTTTTATCTTTTGTGAAAGAAGTGACTAGTTTCTTTAAACTTTAAAGTCTAGAAGTGACTAGTTTCTACTACATATGTTGTAAGATAAATAATGAAGTTATGAGTTAGAGACTTATATGATTCGTATGGTAATGCCTAATGCGACATATAGTTTTGTTCCACTCTTCTATAAAGATTTTAATCATTCTATCTTTTTTTAATTACTTTTCCTTTTACATAAATCAACATTAATGTTACTGTTTGAAAAAGAAAACTAACAAAGCATGTCCAAAGAACAGGAAAAAAAAAACTCCATAATTGATGTATATTCTTTTATGAACGAATATGCAAATGTATTTTAAACATGCATATTAAAATATATGAAATAGCTAAGGTCAGATTTCAAAACATTTGTTAATTTTCACATGATTTTTAGAATACTTTAGAAACTAAAAATAGTAATACACTAATGCTTGAAAACACTTTAGTTATTAACTATACACTTTTCCCGAAGTACGTTTTCACACAAAACTAAATATGATTCTAATTAAGTACTATAATGTATATTATAAGTTAATTAAGTAACAAAAATGTAACTTTCCATATATATTAAGCAAATAAAAAGAAAAGAACAACATTATTTAATTAGCCAAACATATTTGTTACGTGAGCCTAACGGAATAAACTATAGAATTATATATATGTGGTCAAATTTCTTTGGTGAAATCGAATTTGGATTCGATAATCTTAGTGGAATATATATTGAGGAAAGGTCTATGAAAGACTATTCTCTGTTCATATATTATTAGTTATTACATTTACATATATCTAGTGTTTTGTTCTGACTAATCACCAAAAGGCATATACTTGTTTTTCTCTATGTCAGTTTACCCAAATACTGTATTATTATTATAGCTGTATCATTACAAATTCAAATCCGGTATAATTCATGTTATTACAAAATGGCGATCGATAGCTCACACTAATGTTTTGCTTTTATGTTAGAATTTTACTTATAACGTAATTAAGGTTTAGAATTTAACCAGCTTTTGCTAAAAAACATGAATCTTCTCCTTCTTTGACATTGATGCAATATATTCAAAGTCTTTTGATATAATTTTCTTATTTAATAACCAAATTCTCTGAACAAAAAATTTACACGGGTAAGAAAATTCTAGCCGTATAAATTCTACCCAAATTTAAATCACATGTGCTGATTTTGGATTTGATTTAGTGAGATTAATAAATTATATTTAATTATGAATTACAAATTAAAAGAAATTAATTATAATTTTATTATAAAAATATGAAAAAGTAAAAAACATTAAAGAGTTATGAAATATGAAAATAAATTTTTAATTTTAAAATCACAATATTTAAGGGATATTAATGAAATAAAAGTGTTAATTAAAATTTTCATTATAAAAGAGTTAAACAAAAAGTTAAAACTTCCTTACCAAAATCAGTAAATAATAATAATTTACGTTACTAAGAAAACAAAAAATTAACGCATAATAAATTTCTTAAATCTATAACAATTTATAAGTTACAAATGCAAAGGTCAAGGAGAGTAAAAATAGTATTTAACAATGAAACTCTATATTAAGGATAATAATAATAATATAGTGAGTTATATATAAGTGAGATCTAAGAAAAAATCTATAACGGTATTTGAAATCTCACCACCTTTTTCTCCCCTCTCTTCGTTGTCTCACTTATGTTCAGGTCTCATTCTCTCTTAAGATTCTCATATTTTTACACTCTGTATTATTTTTTGTTTTTATTCTTCAAGAACACGTATCAAATTTCGATCTTTCTTTCTACGCAATAAGTCTTATTATGAACTA
Organism: Leavenworthia alabamica; assembly: GCA_000411055.1. Lineage (NCBI taxonomy): Eukaryota > Viridiplantae > Streptophyta > Magnoliopsida > Brassicales > Brassicaceae > Leavenworthia > Leavenworthia alabamica. The sequence goes on along the minus strand of KE159179.1, from coordinate 76,953 downwards.
TATAATATATAAAGCTCTTCTCTTATAGTTATAGATCCCGTGAAAGCTTTTACTTTTCTTATAAAGTCTCACTTTTTTTATTAGGAAAATTATGAATGAGAAGGAGACAGAGGAAACATTAATGGAGGAGAAATCGACGAAGAAGAATGATGGAGGAAATCAGAAAGTGTCGTTTCATAAACTGTTTTCGTTTGCCGACAATACTGACGTCGCTTTGATGACCGTCGGGACTATCGCCGCCGTTGGTAACGGTCTTACTCAGCCTTTTATGACTCTTATCTTTGGCCAGCTCATCAATGCCTTTGGCACCACCGATCCAGATCATATGGTTAAAGAAGTGTGGAAGGTTAGGGCTTTTTCATATTTTTTTAATAATAATTTTAGAATATCTTTTAATTAATTAATTTGGGATTTGATTAGATCCGATTGGAGTGCTTTCGATCAAAAAAGAAGACATAATATTCTTAAATTTAGTGATTATATAATGTTCCATAATTATAATTATTTATGATTTTTTTTAATATTACTTACTGAGTTATTTAATTAGGTTTAATTAAGAGTTCTAGAGGCTCCTAAGTTGATATAAAAAAAACAAAAATTATGCTGCAAAAAAAATAAATAAATAAGAAACATTTATTATTATGATGTAAGTTCAAATAAAATAGTAAACACCCTTTAATTTATGCTTTTAAATCACATTGATTGATATAAATATACTTTATTTCTTTATGAGTTACATATAATTTGCATTATTAATAAATACACATTTAATGGAGTTAACTGTTTCCTTTGTTTTGAAGATATAGACAAAGATACTGTTTATTTAGCCTTTACTTTAAAGTTAAAGATTGAAAGCAACTTTAGTAAATTAGCTGATGATTTTTACAGGTTGCTGTAAAGTTTATTTACCTTGCGGTATACGCTTGTGTCGTCGCCTTCCTTCGTAAGCTTACTACTCTCTGTTTTTTGACAACCTAACTTGTATTCCAAGTTAACACTTTCTTCTTAAAAATTTAAAAAGAGGTCTCATGTTGGATGGTCACTGGAGAACGTCAATCTGCCACAATTCGTGGTTTATACCTAAAAACGATATTAAGACAAGATATAGGCTACTTCGATACGGAGACAAACACCGGAGAGGTCATTGGAAGAATGTCTGGAGACACAATTCTGATTCAAGACGCCATGGGAGAAAAGGTTAGGTTTTTAATAGTTAATTTCAATTACTAAACAAATGATTTCTTGAGACACAAGTTACTGAAACAAGTATATGTTTTGATGAATAGGTTGGAAAATTCATACAACTAGTAATGACTTTTATTGGAGGATTTGGGATAGCGTTTTATAAAGGGCCACTTTTAGCATCTGTTCTTCTCTGTTGTATCCCTCTGATTGTGATAGCTGGTGGAGCCATGTCAATGATCATGTCTAAAATGGCTGGTCGTGGTCAAGTTGCTTACGCTGAGGCTGGAAACGTAGTTGAACAAACCGTTGGAGCCATTAGAACTGTGAGTTTTCTCAGATTACTAAAAAATCAATCTCTGTTTCTCATTTCCGCGATTTTGTTTTCTCAGGTAGTAGCGTTTACCGGAGAGAAACAAGCAACAGAAAAATACGAGAGGAAGCTCGAGATTGCTTACAAGACTATGGTTCAACAGGGTTTGATCTCTGGTCTAGGTCTCGGTACAATGTTAGCTGTGATCTTCTGTAGCTACGCTTTAGCGGTTTGGTATGGAGCAAAGCTAATCATGGAGAAAGGTTACAATGGGGGACAAGTCATCAATGTGATCTTTGCGGTCTTGACAGGAGGAATGTGAGTTAAAAATCATATAATCTCTCAAAATTGACTTATTGCTTGCCATATGATCTTACGTGATTATCAAGCTACCTCTTCGTGTCAGGTCATTAGGGCAGACATCTCCGAGTTTGAATTCTTTCGCTGCAGGACGAGCCGCAGCTTTCAAAATGTTTGAAACCATCAAGAGAAGTCCAAATATTGATGCTTATGACATGAGCGGTTCTGTTCTTGATGAGATTAAAGGAGACATTGAGCTTAAAGATGTTTACTTTAGGTATCCGGCTAGGCCTGATGTTCAAATCTTTGCCGGATTCTCGCTCTTTGTACAAAACGGCACTACTGTGGCTCTGGTAGGACAGAGTGGAAGTGGGAAATCAACAGTTATCAGCCTCATAGAGAGGTTCTATGATCCAGAATCAGGACAAGTGTTGATAGACAACATTGATTTGAAGAAATTGCAACTCAAATGGATAAGAAGCAAAATAGGTTTGGTTAGCCAAGAACCAGTTTTATTTGCTACCACAATAAAGGAGAACATAGCTTATGGTAAAGAAGACCCGACTGATCAGGAGATTCGAACAGCGATTGAGCTCGCTAATGCAGCTAAATTTATTGACAAATTCCCACAGGTGCTTTTAAATTTCAAGACATAAACTATAATAGAGTTAGGAGTTTGTTTTCATTTATTACTAATCTAAGTTCTCTATGCTATAAGGGTTTGGATACAATGGTAGGAGAGCATGGTACACAAATGTCTGGAGGTCAGAAACAGAGGCTAGCGATAGCAAGAGCGATTTTGAAAAACCCTAAAATATTGCTTTTAGATGAAGCTACAAGTGCTTTAGACGCAGAATCTGAACGCATTGTTCAAGACGCGCTTGTCAACTTAATGTCAAATCGGACAACCGTCGTGGTTGCTCACCGGTTAACCACCATCAAAACCGCCGACACAATAGCGGTTGTCCACCAAGGGAAAATCATCGAGAAAGGTTACTTATACAAGTTACCAACTATTATGAATCCAATACCTTGCACTATAAGTAATGGACTGTGTATAATTTTATAGGCACTCATGATGAGATGATTGAAGATCCTGAAGGAGCTTATTCACAGCTAGTTCGTCTTCAAGAAGGATCAAATACTGAAGAAGCTAGTGAATCAGAAACGAGCGCCATAGAGGTAGAGAGATCAGTAAGTCATAGGTTATCATCAGCAATGAGAAGATCGGTTAGCCGGAATTCATCGAGTAGTCGCCATTCTTTCTCCCTCACATCCAATTTCTTCATACCTGGAGCAGTTAGCGTTAACCAGACTGAAGACATGGAAGCTGAGAAAAAAAACGTGAAGCACAAGAAAGTGTCATTAAAACGGCTTGCTAGTCTCAACAAACCGGAAATTCCGGTTTTATTACTTGGTTCAATTGCAGCAATGGTTCATGGAACATTGTTTCCTATCTTTGGTTTGCTGCTTTCAAGCTCGATAGATATGTTCTATGAAGCACCTAAAAAACTGAAGAAAGATTCACAGTTCTGGGCGCTGATTTATGTCGCTCTCGGTTTAGCCAATTTCACCATGATACCGATTCAAAACTATTTCTTTGGTGTTGCTGGAGGGAGATTGATTAAACGCATACGATCAATGTCATTTGATAAAGTTGTTCATCAAGAAATCAGTTGGTTTGATGACACATCAAATTCCAGGTTATATTATCAGTGAATCCAAATCGCTGAAAGGAGCCTTTTTGTGGCCTCATTTTCTGATGTATATATATTTGCGTTTTGTTTCAGCGGTGCGATTGGAGCGAGGTTGTCCACAGATGCTTCGACAGTGAGGAGTTTAGTAGGTGATGCATTGGCGTTAATCGTACAGAACATAGCTACTGTAACTACTGGATTAATAATAGCGTTTACAGCGAATTGGATGCTAGCTCTTATAGTTCTTGGTCTCTCACCGTTTATTGTCGCCCAAGGATATCTTCAAACCAAGTTCTTAACTGGTTTTAGTGCAGATGCTAAGGTTTTAAAAAATGTTCCAACGTTTTTCTTATTCCATCCCGGTTTAGCGGTTTTAATTTCAGATTGTTTATCCCGGTTTAGGTGATGTATGAAGAAGCGAGTCAAGTAGCGAATGATGCAGTGAGTAGCATAAGAACGGTTGCATCTTTCTGCGCAGAAGGAAAAGTGATGGATTTATACCAACAGAAATGTGATGGACCGAAGCAGAGCGGTGTTCGATTAGGTCTTTGGAGCGGTGCTGGTTTCGGTTTCTCTTTCTTTTTCCTATATTGCATCAATGCTATATGTTTCGTTAGTGGTGCGTGGTTGGTTGAAATAGATAAAGCTACATTTGGTGAAGTCTTTAAGGTAAAGAAGAGAACAAAATATTCCGGTTTAATTATGATCCGGTTTGGTTAGTGAATCTTGAGTCTACTTGATATTATAGGTTTTCTTTGCACTGACGATTATGGCAATTGGAGTTTCTCAAACAAGTGCTATGGCACCTGATTCAAGTAAAGCTAAGGACTCTGCAGCTTCAATTTTCGATATTCTCGATAGTAAACCGAAGATTGATTCAAGCTCTGATGAAGGCACAACGTTACAAAACGTTCATGGAGATATTGAATTTCGACATGTTAGTTTCCGGTATCCGATGCGACCGGATGTTCAGATTTTTAGGGATTTGTGTTTGTCTATTCCTTCCGGGAAGGTAAAAAAAAACTGAACATTTTACTTCACTGTTTAAACCATATACACCGGTTAAAGACTGTTTTTTGTTTTGGTTTATTTTTCAGACCGTTGCTCTTGTTGGAGAGAGTGGGAGCGGGAAATCGACAGTAATAAGCATGATTGAAAGGTTTTATAACCCGGATTCAGGCAAGATTTTGATTGATCAAGTGGAGATTCAGACATTTAAATTGAGTTGGTTAAGACAACAAATGGGTTTGGTTAGTCAAGAACCGGTTTTGTTCAATGAAACGATCAGATCAAATATAGCTTATGGTAAAACTGGTGGGGCCACAGAGGAAGAGATTATAGCAGCTGCAAAATCTGCAAACGCACATAACTTCATTAGTTCATTGCCTCAGGGTTATGAAACATCGGTTGGAGAACGCGGCGTTCAACTATCTGGCGGTCAGAAACAGAGGATTGCGATTGCACGTGCCATCTTGAAAGATCCAAAGATTTTGTTGCTTGATGAGGCAACGAGTGCGCTAGATGCAGAATCTGAACGTGTAGTTCAGGATGCACTTGATCGAGTTATGGTTAATCGAACCACTGTAGTTGTTGCTCATAGGCTCACGACGATTAAGAACGCAGACGTGATAGCTGTTGTGAAAAACGGTGTTATTGCTGAGAAGGGAAGGCATGAGACACTGATGAAGATTTCAGGTGGTGCTTATGCTTCTCTTGTTACTCTTCACATGAGTGCTAATTGAGAGAGATTTTGCTTTTGATTCGTTATTTTTTTCTTTCAAATTCGTAATTTTGAGATAAACATATCTCTTTACTTGGAGATTGGAAAGCCTCGTAGTCCTTGGATTTCCTTGAGAGGGTGGTTTCTTAATGAAGAAACCTTGAAACTGAGTAAAAATAGAAAGTGTATGATACTTAAAATTAAAGAATATATAAAGTTACCAAACTTTATGGTAAAATTTGTTGTTATTTTGTCCTGTTTTCACTTTGAAGCTTATGTTTTTTTGTTTCCGATAAGAACACCAAATAAAAGATCTTTTTGAACGTAAGACTTAAGAGTTAAGAGCTATGTTGAATAAACAAATATGAACAAGAGTAGTAAAGGAAATGACATATCAGAAAAAAAGTACTTGAGAAAATGAAATATTTGAAGAAGAGACTCAGTAAACTTCAGAAGAAAAGTTATTAGTGGGAAGTCTCTGTCGCTTCTCAATGTAAGCCATAGGAAACCAACCAGCTTTGCCTTTGCATTCTCCTTCACCCCAACCGGTTTCGCTCACCTGAGTATACAAAAGAAAGGAAGCACAAAGACTTAAGTTTCATGCTCATATACCACAGTTTAGTAATAATGTGAGAACCTTTCGAACAACCACGTAATCTCCTTTGTCCAAATCTAACTCTTTCTCTGAAGCTGCCGAAAACGGATGAATCGCCTGTCCATAACAGATATGTTATTTAGTAAGAGTTATTCTCTGAGCCATTCTCGATAACACGATGATGATATTTCACAAGATAAAACATACTTCAGCTAGAAAGTATGATGTTTTCTCTGAGCCATTCTCTGTTGGAATCGCAGGAGGAGCAGATTCTTTGTGTTGTTTCTCAGTTACCATCTAAGAAACAAGGTAAGGCCAAAAGCATGAGACTTTTTGATAAAATATCATGAAATGTCAGATATGAGATTCATCCATTTCTAACCTCTGCTTCAATATCACTGAGTACAGCAGCTATTCTTAAATGATAATTCTTTTCCCCTTCGACCTTAAATAGAATAAGCGATATGGTGAAAGCAGTTATCACAAAAACCAAAGTGTATATAAAACATACCATAGCCACAAGCCTCTGGAAAGTGAGTCTTTGTTGCTGTGATTCAACAGCAGCCAATGCAGCAGTTGCTTCTTTACCAAGAACTGCCATGTTTGCTTTTAGCTCTTGCATTTTTGCTTCTGCTAGTTGAAGCTTTGCCACGTTTTCTGGAATTGGAGCTTCTCTTACACGCGCTTGCCTTCTAGAAACTTCCGCTGCCTGTTTTGTTTTTTGATATTTAATTTACATTACAGTATAGCAAACATCATCAAAGAGCTGAGATAAGACGATTACATGTGTCTCTGCTTCTTGTCTCATGCGACTATAACGTTGAGCAAGATGACGAGCATCTTCAAGAGGAGAACCAGCAACCATAGCTCTAAGAGGATCCAACACCTTTAAACATTCCAAAAAGGGACCTCTTGTTATCTTTTAGATTTAGTTCTAAGCAACATACTTAGATTAAAATAGATAATCGAAATCCGAACCTGAGAAGCCAAAAGCTTATTAAAGTCTTCTTGTTCTTTCTCTACATGTTTTCGAGCATCACCATATATAGCTGCAGCTTTGGCTAAAATATTCTCATCAATGTTCTGACTGTTTTCAGTTCCATAATTGCAACAGTCTTCAGCTAATTTGGTTCCTAACATTTTAAAGATTATTTAATAAAAAACTTCACAAATGTGTCATCCTCAGAAATAGGCAACACAAAAGAAAACACTCATAAGTACCTGCTTCAATGTGTCTAAGACCAATGGAAGTAAATGCCTCAGCTGCTTTAACTATCTCTCTTTGGAACTCCTGAAAGTGACAATAACTTATGTTTTGAAGATATACACAACGAGATCAGGCCTCAAGACAATGCTAACAATGAATATATCAAATCTGAAGTAAGACGTCTTAACCTTTGCAGAACGAGTAGACCTGTAAAGCTTTTCAAGTTGATGATGCCTTTGCATTTCAAGCTCATCAATCACCATTACATCTGAGCTTTCATAGCCAGTCCCACTGAACTGCTTAATCACAGCCTACAATTCACCATTACCACACACCAACACTAAGATTGTGTATGCATACAAACTCTCTCTATAATACTAATATACAAAAATCAAACTACATGAATTCACATCATCGATTCTGAAAACATTAAATTGGGTATACAACTGACAAGATCAAACCCATATTTTTTTCCAGAATTAGCAGATTCTGAGATCATTAACACTCGAAAGTAAGGGAATTACCAGTTGTTGCTTGGCCACTTGATCCCTGAGCTTACTCGCTTGTCTTCTAAACGCATCCATTGTCACTTCTCCTCTTGATTTACAAAGAAGAGGCAAGTTTTAGGGTTTCGAGGGGAACTAGGAAATCTCACTTTGATTAGATCAGCTCATAAACTTATAAAACATATCAGATCTGACTAAAAGATTGTAGAAATGTATGTTCTTCGACTCGATGTGTCACTGATCCTCGGAGAAATCACAGAGCACACGCGTCAAACCGGGTCGGGTCGGGTCGGAATGCTTACATTGAAATAAATATCTAAAATTGAACCGAACTGGTCCAGGCCGGTTAAGCTGAGCGTTCACGATTTAGTAATTGGAAGCTATAAAATAACATGACGAACGAAACGACCCTGCGGCCTGCGTTACGATTATTATTATTAATTAATTATCTAAATGCGTTCGCATAAACAGAGAGATTAATAATTAAATAACAGATTAATTAGCGAAATACATCTGACAAAGCCAGTTGGCCACCTCCATAACCACTTGTTCATTGTCCCCACTCTCCATATCTGTTTTCCTAACTGCCATAACATAATAGTAATAATAATAATCCGAAAAGACAACCTATGTTTTATTTTATTATCTTTCACGTTATTTATAAGTTCCTACGATATCATCAAGTACCAACTACAATTTATGTGAGATATTTACCGTGTTCTTTATGATGAAATAAATGTCGACCTTATTAAAAAAAACTAGTATTAATTCATCCTTCAGTATTACAACCGCCTCAGTTGCTGTAATGGAATTGAGTCATAAATAAATATCACTCAAAATTGCAATATAATAATATTGTCCTTTTTATCATAAGACTTTAGTTATTTATAATAAGGTTATTCTAACAAAACCAAACTCAATCAACTGACGCCCATTATGTTTTATCAAAATCAGTTAATAATTTAGAGAAGATTGTTTCTTATAATTTTCTAAGAACATCGTGCCGACATCGTTATAACTTAGAGAAGATTGTTTCTTACAATTTTTATGTTCGAACATGTAACTTCTACAATACTTAGGCTTTTGTTTATCTACTTTTTTTTTTGTTTATTAAAATGATCAGCAAACTAAAACCCTAAAAAACTTTAAAAATCTCTATATATTATGTTTCCTTAGTTACATCAATTGAAACGACTAAATTAGGGAATTGAACAAACGCGGAACATAAATAAATAAAACACGGAAACAAATACAAAAACAATTAAAAAAAACAGTCAATAAAAGTAGAAACACCCAAACTTTCCCACTTCTACCATTTGATTTTCGAAACTTTACGGCTCACACAAAGACGCCATTTATTTTTTTTCTTATTTTACAGAGAGAAAAGGGAAGAAGATACAGACAACCCACGATCCGCCATAGCTGTAGAGATCCCCACTCAAAAAAAAAAATCATTAATCATGCCTCCAGGTTCTAAAAAAAGGAAAGCTGCCAAGAAAAAGCAACAAGAACAACAAGCTTCTTCTACTCTAATCAATCTCAAATCCAACAACCATGGTTTCACTTTTTCCTCTTTTGTTTTTTTTTTAAATTTTTTCTATCTGTCTTTTGGTTTCTCAATTATTCAATCACACACACACGTTTAGGCGACCTTTATTGTTTGTACTTTATATTAGTTTCGCTTTGAATCTGAGTTTTCACTTCCTTGTTTTTATAGTTTCTTCAAGTTTGGATTTATTATTATTATTATTTTGTGCTCATTAATCCAAACAAATGGGTATCTTCTTACTTCGTTTTTTTTCTTACTTCTTCACTCTGTTTCGATTTGAGGTTTTAGTCAAAAAATTTAGGGGTTTCCAAGTTTTTAAATTGTTCATCTTTATGTTAATTTTAGCATCTTCTGTTTTATCATTCATCTGGGTTTGAATCTAAGTTTCCAACTGGGGGAATTTTGATTTTGTTTGACCAGTGACTCAGATTTTTGATTGATATTACTTATCTCTGATGCTTTGGTTTGATTAGGTAGCTGTTCCAGTTTTGCTTAGATTTGAGTTGATACGTCACTCTATTAATGAAAATTGATTGGATTTGTTAACCAATGTGCTAGATTCGACAAGCCAAGGTGAAAAGGAGAGCAATGGTGCTGTCAGAATTGAAAAGGATACAGATGAGCGGATTGAAATAACTGATTCAAGCCATGATCATGACAAGAGCTCTAGTAGCAGTAGTAGCAGCAACAGCAGCAGCTCGGATGATGAATCCAAGGGAGTCAAGAAGATAGATGATAATGATAATAAGGAGACTGGTGATTTGGTTTCTGAAGTTATTACAGTGAGTTCTGTGCCTGATCAACCTATGCCAATTGCTGGAGATGCTCCATTTATGGGAGCTACTGCTAATGCGATTGTTGAGAATACTGGTTTGATGGAGTCAGCTTTGCCTACTGATCCTAAATCTGAAGAACATATTGAAATCTCGCATGTTGAGACAACAATCTCAAACGAGGCTGTTGAGGAATCTTTGCCTAAACCAACTGAGATTGCTGCTGAAGCTTCTCTTGCATCTGATGAGATTAGACAGCCATCTTCAACTGTTCCAGAATCCAAAGGTGTTCCTGAAGACAGCAGAGAGTCTGAAGTTGTCATTTCTCATGAGGAAGAAGAGGTCTATTGTTCATCCTTTTTTTTGTATCTTATGTTCAAAAAGACTAACCTCAGTTTTCTCTCAGGCTTCCGTACCAACACATGGAATTGCACAAAGAACCTCATGGTTTAGTTGCTGTGGCTTGTTTGATGTAGCCACAGGATCCAGAAGATAAACTCAGGTAAACTCTCAACTCATGAGTCTATAATATGATTCTTAGTTCATGAATAAGAACCCTATTATATTCTCAATGGTACTGTGAAGTAAATTTTGATGAGTTTTATATTGTATCTAATCGCAGAAACAATGTTTTTGCCTATAAACTCAGAAGCTGCAGAAGTGTTATCACAGCTGAGGATTCTCTGTTTCTTCTCTTGGTTACCTGTGAAAATTTTAGTAAGTTGATGAATAAAAAGTCTGACATGAAAGAGTACTCAGCTTTTAGTAGTCTTCAGATCAGACACGTCTCAGTTTCTACTATTTATACAACTTTTTAGTTTTTTCTTAGTTTGTTTTTCGTTTGTTAATGGTTTTGTTGTCAGCTTTTGAGACTTTTACCCTGTTTTTGGCGATCTGTATTATTTTGCGAGTACTTGTGATGTTACAGTATGCGACTATTATATATTTTGATGCATGTTTCATTTTCATCTGACCAAACTATCAAACATTTCTGACTCTGAGAACGGCTGCAGAAACAGAACTGTAAACGTATTCCTTCACCTCTGCAAGCTCCAACTCTTGACTCTTCATTAACACTTTGATAATGCTTTCTAGTCAGAGCCCAAACAATCTAGGATTTATTGGGTCCAAAACTATCTCAATTTCGAAGGGAAATAAAGAAAATTTATCGAGCCCAAAAAGCCCATTGAATATTAAACCTAGATACGCCTACATATAAAAGGCATCCTAGGTTTTTTTCTTTGTCGCAGATCTTAGGAAGAAGCAAAAATGGCGGTCCCGTTGCTTAACAAAAAAGTTGTGAAGAAGAGGTCAGCCAAGTTCATCAGACCCCAGAGCGATCGCAGAATCACTGTTAAGGTAACAGCTATTTTTACTCAATCACACTTAAATTTATACTGTGCTCTCTTTTTAATTCCTACAAGTTTTAGCCTTAGAAATTGTATAGATTTGCAATTGTGGTGTTTGACTTACGGATCTGATTTAACCTAAGTGCTCTCTAGTGAAACATTTTTTGAATTACATATTAGTATGGCTATATGATTCTAGTTTTAGTTTTAAATCTGTTGAATGTGTAAATTTCTCAGGAAAGCTGGAGGAGACCAAAGGGTATTGATTCAAGGGTCCGAAGAAAGTTCAAAGGTGTCACTTTGATGCCCAATGTTGGTTACGGATCTGATAAGAAGACACGTCATTACCTTCCCAATGGATTTAAGAAGTTTGTTGTTCACAACACAAGTGAGCTTGAGTTATTGATGATGCATAACAGGACTTACTGTGCTGAGATTGCTCACAACGTTTCTACTAAGAAGAGGAAAGCTATTGTTGAGAGAGCTTCTCAGCTTGATATTGTTGTTTCCAACAAGCATGGTAGGCTTCGTAGCCAAGAAGACGAGTGAAGACATTATAAACAAGCAACTTGGGATAATTCTAGTTTGTTTCTGTTTTTGTTTCATTTACTTTTTTATTTTTATTTTTATTTTATTACTGTTTGTTTTGTTTGAACTGAGCAACATGAGTTTGGTTTTACTTTTTAGTATGAAACAGAAGTTTAAGACCTTTTTGCTTGTTGGTATGATAGTAGTTTCGACTTCTGAACTGTTGTCTGGATGATTTTGACTGTTGCTTGTTGGTTTGATAGAAGTTCCTCAGTGTTTAAATATAGGGATTATGAATTGTACGATACATCTTATTGCCGTATTGGTAATATATAACACTCAAACTCTCTACTTTATGCTCGAACCAGCTTTTGTCCCTTTGGTCTCAACACCTAACCTTGTTCTGAGTTGAAGATCCACCTGAAAGAAACAACGTTCATCTTCTCGGACATAACTTACATGACCATTCATTTGCTCCACCAGTTTCCGGGAAAGTTTAAGCCCTAAACCATCAGGTGTGACCCAACCATCTCGAGTATCAAACATATCACTTACCATCTCTGAAGGAAGTCCTTTCCCTGGATGTATCATCCTATCATAAAACAACATTAAACGTTTAGTTAACAACACATGGAATCTATAAAACATAGTCTGTAAAAGGTTGGTTGCATTTTTCTATTGTTTACCTGAATTGTAGATGGATATAGTGACCATTGTCACGATGAAGCTCGTGGCCTGGTGATATCTTGATTCCAACCCAACTATCTGGAAAGGGGGCATGGTTCACAATGTTGCGTAAAAGGTCAGCAAGAATGAGCTGAAGCTTTTCTCTGTCACCATAGAGAGGTAGAGTTTTGATCTCCTCGGCGACTTCAACCCTGAGTTGTGAGTTCCTCTCTTTCAGCATGATCATGACTTGGCTAATGATTATGTCCAAAATGTTTTCAAGTCTAAACTCCTCTACTTCCAATTTTAAGTTGCTGAGATATCATTTCAAAAAAATCTAACTTTCAGATTCAGAATGTAAAAAACAGTAGTAGATGGAGATTAAAAATGTTATGCTTTACCCTTCCTCCATGCTTTTTAAGTCAGTGCTTTCGATTATTCTCGTGATCTGCTTCTCGCAAGCATCACTAGTCTGAAGGAACTGCCTTTGGCTCTCTGAAATCTCTGAGGATTCAAGAAGCTTATGTGCAAATCGGATACCGTTGAGAGGATTCTTGATTTCTTGCCTTATGTAAGTTAATTCGTCGAGGCTTTTAGCACTCTCTTTCAGTTCTGGACAGCTCAAACCCGAATCTCTATTGATAATCTGCAAGAAGAAGAAACATCCTATAACTTCCCCTTCACTGTTTGTACTCTTGTTTGCAGTTAAAGATGCTTCTATGTACTTCCCTTGTTTAGTAAAGAACTCAATCAGTGAACTCTCTGAAACATTATGACCAGCTATTCCTTGGTATAAAGAGATCAAGAACTTTGTAAGCGAATCTTGGCATTTCACTTTACAAAAAACTCCAAATACTTCACCTGGTAGCAGTTTCCCAATCACCTCATGTTTTGACCAACCGGTAAGCTTTTCCATGGCTGCGTTCCACTCTGAACAACAAGCATTCTCATCTGAAGCGAATATCGGTGGAATCAATGGGTTTAAGCTTTGAACAATAGTCTTGTAGTCTCCTTGCAGCCTGATGAATCTATCTGTTATTGCTTTCTCACTAGTGATGTCTTGACCAACAAAGCAGACACCGATGATTTTTTCTGTATAATCCCGACTCGTGCAGGAGTTGATGAGGACACACACATCAGAAGAATAACCAAGATGATTGCTGTCACCAAACTTTCTCAGTTTTAGCGTTATGTTTTTTTCCTCCTCACCTAATAATACAACACTTGTTAGTCAATGAAGCTCATTTGAAGAGCATGACATGAAACATGTATCCATAAAGCTTATTTATTATTACCTTGGAGGGCTTTGTGCATAAGACTTTCAAGAGCTGCTTTTGATTCCTCTTGAACAATCTCATTGGCAAGTGACTTTCCCATGGCTTCACTAGCTTGCAATCCCGTAATTTCAGCGATTTTATTGTTCCAACCATTGATACATCCAGAGGAATCAACTCCAAAGATAGGTGCAGTTGCGGTTTCAATCACCCTAACCATTTCACACACAAAAGAAGTAAGCTCATTAGCATCTCTTGCCACAACATTACCAGACAAAACAGGCCTAGAGCTGGTAAATGACTCTCTCATTATAAGTCTCAGGGAGTGAATAGCATCAATTTCAGAGATTTCCCATGGCAAGCTCCTGCTCTTCGCAACTTCAAGAAAGGCTTTGAACGATGACCTTGGGTGCATCCTTCCGGCATCATCTTTATCCTTAGGATGATGTTTAGCTCCTCCCCATTTGATTGCACTTGCAGTATTTGACCTGAACCAAAGTAAGTAATCTTTTGAAGAGAGTCCTGCGGCAGCCACACCACAAACCGCATCTCCAAGTGAGATGGCATCAGGGTATCCCGCATCCAGCAAACTATCAGTTGTTAAACCCGTCGAATCATCACCGTGATTCGCCACCAGCCAATTCACCAAGTCTTTAACTTGTGACTCACTAGGAGTGACACCGACCAGCCAACATCTCTCATTGTAATATAACGCAGCTCCATCACATTTAACAAGGTCCATAATACCCGGAGACTGTGTCACAATAGCTGAAACAGTATCACGGAGAAGCATGTCGCACAATAATGTCTGAGTCCGCATAGCCTTCTTCTCGGCTAACTGTGATGCTAGCTGAAGCTCCATTTGAAGCTGAAGTCCAAATGCTTGCATCAGAAACTCACAAGCATAGCGTAATGGGAATGGAACGTATCTAGGAGAACAATGGTGACCTACGACTAAGCCCCAAAGCTTGCTGGAATCTTTGCCTTTTACCACAATTGCGAGTGTAAGAGAAGCTATAGAGCCCATATTGGCCATATACTGCGTGTGGCAGCCATGAGGAGATCTTAGAGTAGAATTAACTAAACAAAGTGGTCTCTTGAGTTCCTCACTCTGAACAACTTTAACCGGAGTTGTATTGCAATCACAAATCATTCTGACACGGTTCTGTTTAAACAAAAACCGAGCAGCTTGAGGAATATCAGTTGCAGGGTAATGTAAACCCAAATAAGGCTCCAAGTCAGATCTTCTAATCTCAGAAACAACTTCACCATGATCATCTTCATGAAACTGATAGACCATAACACGGTCAAAACCGGTAAGTCTCTGAACATCTTCCACAACAGTATCACACAAAGCACCAATATCCCCTCCAGGAAGTGACTGCAGCCTAGAAATGGCCCTAACAGCAAGCTTCTGAGACTGAACAGCACCTGCAAGCGTTAAAGCTTGGTCACCAGATTTAGCAGGCTCCAAATCAATCACAATCCCTGCATCAATTCTATGAAGTATAGCATAAAAAGGCTTCTGAGTAGTCCTAGACTGAACCAAAACAGGATTCAACAAGGAAATCTCAGTAAAGGAAGCAGCTTTAGACAAAGAAGCTCCAGAAGAAGGAGAAAAAAGCGTCCTTGCATCGATTCCAATCAAACCCTTGACGTTAGCAAGCTCAACACAATGAGAGGTCGAGACGGATAATAAACCAAGAAGCTCAATACAGTTATCACTAACACCAAGTATCGTAAAACTAGGTTCTTCAACAGCAATTAAACAACCAAAAGGCTGAACAAGACCGCCTCTTTGGATATTAGATAAATAAGCAGTGATGTGTTGATCAGAAACATGATTATGAGGTGAAATAACAGACTTGGAGTAGTTAAAAGACTTGCCAGAGTAAATGGATTGATCAAAATCAGCAAAGAGAGCAGCATCAACAGAGTATTGAGCAGTATTTGATTTTCTAGGTTTTGAATCAACAAGAGGTTTCATATTGCTTGCAGCTGATGAAGAACTTTCTAATCCCATAGCTGAGGACAAGTGTGGAATGAGTGAGTTTCGATCAGAAGAAGAAGAAGCTGATTCTATATCATATGTGGGATTGGATTAATTTATTAATTTGTACTTTAACTCTGAGATTCTTCATTTAGTTCTTCAATGTTTTTTTTCCTAACTCAGCTTGCAATCTCTCCCACACGTACAGAATGTCAGGTGACCACCGATTCCTTCTTTTTTTTTTGTTCTTTTGCATTTTTTTAAACTGTCTTTTAAATATGTCTTAACTTTTAGATGAGTAACTTTTTAAAATATTCATATTGTGTTAAGGTGTTTTGTGAGTGCTTTCGAATTCTTTTCTATTTAAATTGTACCGGTTTAACTAATAACTTTATGCGCCAAAATATTACTGTTACAACGCAATATTTTTAACAAGTTTAAGGTAGTTTGGTTATAGACTTTTTACTATTTCCTAACAGTTTAAGGTAGTCCCATAAGTATCATATTTTTTAATGGAGTAAAATATATTTTTTATTTGGTTTTAGGAATCAGAATCATTTGGGCGGGGTCGCACTATATTCACATATGTCTTCTTCAGAATAATTTTCAAAACGACACATTTTAAAAATTACATAAAGAGATCAAATATGTAAGATCGAAATTGGTTTGATCAGTGTTTTCTAATGTGATCATGTTACGTAAGAAATTGGTTTATACCTAACTATAATTGAATTATTGTTTGGAGATGTTTGGTTTTAAGAAAATCAGTTCAGTTTCGTTTCAAGTTAGTTTGGTTTTGGCTGGTTAAGGTTTATTCGGTGGTGATTGAGTTTTTAGGCAAAAATTTAATTTGGTTTCGGTTCAAAAACTTGGTTATTTGATATTGTTTTGCAAACCTTAACATGTAGGTTTCTTTTTTGTTATTTGATCTGTAGAATGAAAATTCAGCAACATGGCATCAAAGACATCAACCGAACTCGAGAGTGGTTCATATAAGTGGATTTTACGGCTTCCCAAGTCTTCAAAATCAGCAGCCTCATGGTCTTCTTCATCAAGCTCAACAACTGCAGCAACAACATTTTGGATGACATGGCTATATCAAGTCCATAGTCATCCACAAGCTGGAATGTCACTAGACCAGCTCCATCAACAACAACAAAACGCATCTAAACAGAGCCAAAAACAGGTATGGCCCAACAACTATTGATGCGATGGGACGTTTCCTAAGTTTGGAATTGTGGATTGGTGAGAGATTTTGAATGGCTGGGTTTTGTTTCCTTGCTAACCAACCCTTGTTTGTACAGACCTATTAAAACTGAATTACAAAATTTGTCATTATTCGAGTAACCAAACATTTTAAATTTTATTCTTATATTCAAACATGATTAAATTATTTAATTATTACTAAAATAATAAGGCAATATCTACTTTCCTTCTTAATATTTAATTAATTACTATTTACCTAATATTATCTTAAAACAATTACAAAAATTAAATAATATATCAAATAATTATATATTATATATTATATATATAATTTATAATACCTATACAATATTTAATATATGAAATATATGATATTCAAATATTTTGGAAACAATAATTAATTGAAGTTCAATTTTCTACAAATAAAATTAAATTGTATNACGAGATATGTAAATTAAAACAATTTTTATAAAATATAAGTATTATAAATTTATATTTTCTAATAATTAATGTATGCATTATTGATAATTATTATACTCTGAGTTTACCTATATTTTCTATAATTTTCAATGATAGTTATAAATTTTTATCACACTAAATATAATTCTATTAAATTTATTAAATAATTTATTAATTATATTCGATTATAACTAAAATAAATAAAGAAATTACCTATTTAAGTACAAATAAATTACCTATTTAAGAATATATAAAATTTAATTATTTTAAAAGAATTTTCGCTATTAATGTATGTGTAAAAACATATATTATGTTATACAATTTATACCAAAAATATATTTATAATAATGACAATGCTATTAATGTGGATTTGATTACTGAACTAAATATAATAATAGTGTTAGTGTAAAAATGTTAATACAATATTTTTACATTAATATAAATTATCATAAGTAAGTTATATAATACATACAAATATTTATCATAAATGATATTAATATATTTAGGTTATAGAATTAAATTTAGTGGTTTATGCGAAAATCTATATGTAATTATAATATTCCAAAAACATATTATAGCAAAAATCTCTATGTAATAGTAATATTCCAAAAATTTATTATGTAATAAATACATTTATATCAAAAAAAATATATTACAATATGTATATCAGTATATGCATGTAATATATTCTGAAAATAAATAAAAGAAAAATAAGTACGTATGATTTCAATTTGATAAATAAAAAGAAAAATTATAGGAAAATGAACAATAATAGAAAAATAAACAATAATTGTTTAATATTTAAAAGGAAAAACCATTTGATTATATATTCTTAAACATATATAATTAAGTAACATTTAATGCAATATTTAAAACATATTGCTATATTTGACAATGAATAGTTTTATATATAAATTATAAACTGATCTTTCTTTGAATAATCATCAACTAATATTTTCTACTAATACTTTTATTCACAAAAAAAAATTAATCAGATTAAATGACTATTTCATTTGCATACCTTAGAGATTTCCATCCCTACAAAATATATAGGAGAATCCAAATAAAAGTCTTTTATTTATGAATACAGTATACGATAAAATCTGGCAAGACTTTTGAGTACATATTTACATATTCCCAAGTAAATTTGTTTTTTTTTTTAATTTTTTATATTATTATCTATTAACTAATATATGTTCTAATTTTCTAATTTTATTGGAGACCAAAATCTATTGGCTCTATTAACAAAAATCTGGTAATACTATATGTCAATCAATTGGTTGTAGGTGATTGGAAGTTCATTGAACATTTCAGTTTGACTTTGACTCATGCATCTGGCGATACATGCCTATTTCTCACATTTACAAAATTAATTTTATAAACTCCACACATGTAAGTGTGTCTAATTATATGAGTGATTCTCATTATTTTTATTAACAATTTTTTTTCTAATCTTAATCTATCAAATTAATCTAAACATCTTAGTAGGTAAAATATATTATTTATTTTAATTTAATTATTTTTAACATCTTAAATATTAAAATTAAATATTACCACTACATTTAATGGTTTGTGATATTAGATGTTATGGACGAAGTTTTTAATATCGGTTATGTGAAAAAATTTGAATCTCTGAACAAACCAGTCAAAAAGATTGATCTAGAATCTAGAGATGAAAAGTATTTGTTATCCTAATTTATACATTTATATATTTTCAATTTATTAGATAATTAATAGTTTTAAAAAATATAATGTTATTTGATTAAACCCGTTAAACCAGAATTCGATCGGGTTTTATCCAATCCGATCCGATGAGTATTATGTCTATAGCTAATATTAACAACATATATATTGATTTTAGAAAGAAAAACAAATCTTTAATATTTAAACTTATATTATTATTTTAATTTATTTAGGTTATTTTCTTATTCGCAGTTTATTTTATTTTGAAAATAAAATTTCAAATCAATATTTTTTAAATATCAAAAAAAATTTATAAATATAAATTTTTGATGTTTAAGTTATANATATAATATATTTATTTAGATTCAAATATTATATAATTTTTTTAAAATAATTAAAAATTATAATATAAACAAATATTCTAATTATCAAAAAATCATACATAGAAAAATGTATTAATTTAGTTTTTTTTATATTTCACTTTATTTTAATTTTAATACTATAAAATATAAATAGTAATAAAATAAAAAATAATAACAAAAATTACATATATAAAATATATAAACAATAAATAAATAAAAATATTAATTTATATTAAATAATTGATCCGCAATCTAGTTACTTAGATACTTTACTCTTTTTAGCTCATTAATCTTGACACACTGTATTAGACCATATCTATATATATATAAAGTTGTATAGGTTCTTATAATCATTTCAAATGTCTAATATTATGACACATCAGCATCATTTAATTAATTTTAAATTAATTTTAAATTATTTATTTGATTAGTTTAATGTATTATTTACACTTTAATTTTTATACTAATTAATACTACTTATACAATAATTTGATAAAAATTTGAAAAGTCTTCTACTAATATAAATGATATAATTTAATAATTTTAGTGTTATTAGATTTATTTATATATTTTAGAAAATTATTTAATTATTTAATCTTAACTAAATAAATTATAGTATAAATAATTGTGATTTTTATTCATGTGTTTCTCTTCATATTATAATTGAAGTTTTTATATTTATTTTACAGAATTCATGCTTATATACATCATGATTTAAATTTTGTACAACTTTAAAAAAATATATAAAACTTAAAACAAATACAACAATTTAAACAAAATAAACATAATTCTTTTTTAATTTTAATGGTTCGTAGTCTAGATCCGAATGAACAAAAATTTTATTAACAATTCAATATTTAACAAAAGTTCCAAAAACTTGTATAAAAATCTTAAAAAATAATAAATGATATATGAAAATACATATTATTAGGAATATATTGAGCTATCACAAAACATTAACATGTTCAAACTAATCATCGGGAAAACAAAAATAAACGAGTATTTACAACGTTTAAATCAATGAGCATAACATAAAAATAAAAATACAAAAATAGAGAAAGTTAAATTTAATTTTATCGTATTGATGCAAAAAAACGAGAAAAAAGATCATGAATATTTATAAATCATATTAGACGTATAACCGAAAAAAATAAGATATCTAAAAATATTAAGATATAATAATCTGATAATAGAGATAATTATTTAGATCAACCTCGTATAATTAGAAAATTTTAGATTATAATATAAAAATATTAAAAATTTTAAAATTATAAAAAAATTTATAATACTCAAGTCAATGGATATATATTAAGAATGGACATAGAAAAATAAAATATAGGAAAATAGTAAAATTTAAAATTATAAAAGACGATTCAATTTTTTACATATTTTGACAAAATAATGATAGTGATCGACAAAAAAAAGATAAAATAGTGATCGTATTTTGTGAAATATATAAAATTTTTACGGAAAATAATTAAAATTATTAATGATCAATATAATATGGTCAATAGTATATATTTATAAATTGAATTTACACGTGAGTGGACTGGATATAATTTAAAGATCATATTTAATTGTAAACATTTGGTATTGATCAATGTAGTTGTGATATATGATATATATTAATTCAATTTATGAGTATTTAAATTGGACCTAATAATATATAGTTGTAAATCTTATATATGGTCTATTACATAGCATTTTTAGATGAAATAATTTTTAAGTTAAAAACTAAAATAAAATCAAATATTAGTTATGATATATTTAATCTAGAACAAGAATACATATTTATTTTAACTGAAATAAATATATAAATTTATTAATCAATATATTAACTTAAAATATATTAGTCCGTAAATAAATATTTTTTTGTCACGAGTTGTATTCTTTAGTTATTTTGGTTTGTCTTGGCTAACGACGCTTAACTTGGATTATATCAAAGATTAAATATAACCAACCACATGGTTCAATAAAATATTTGATTTGGATTTGTAGTTTAGTGATTTGCCTTTAATAAAACGGACTATATAGGTTATGTTATGTATAAATAGTGTTAAAATAGGCTTCGGTCAAATTCAGTTTAATCTATTGTGGGGACGCATATGGACAAGATTTTAAGTGGTAGGTCATGTGAACTAACCTAAAAACGACTGCAGATTTAATATTTTAATCAAAAATAGTAGTACCTATAAGATAATCTAAACTTTAATTAGCTACACGAGTCACACGACAGCTGATGATGTTCATGTTTGGAACTAGTCCACACACGATTAATTGGATAGTTAAATAAAGCTGTAATTATTTAATCTGTGAAACAACGTCATGTGAGATTTGTTGAGAAAACGACACATCTTGCCGTTCTCAGCTCTAAAACCCAAGTCGTCTGTGTGTTTAATACTCCTAAAAAGACCCGCTGTGCCGTTTTATTTAATTAAGTCGAGGTGTTTAATAGTACTAGCATTCAAATTTTACAGCTTCACCGAGTCTTTCAAACAAAATAGATAAACTTTAACATGCGGTTATCTTAAACCACGCATTTCCATACAAATTTACTCAAAACGATTTGAACTATGAACCATTATTTTCGACTTTTAAATATCTTAATTTATATAAAATTGATAAACTATTCATTATTGTAAAACGTTGCAATAAAATTTTCGTCAATTACAAAAATATAAAGGAGTCAAACTCAATTTAGGCTTAATTAAGGGCAGATTTTCCAAATACTTGAAAAATAATAAAATTCAAATATCAGTCAGCATGTGTATTATTGCACTGAATATTACTATTATTTTTTTGTAGCCTAACATCATATCATATGATCATATCATATCATATTTAATGTAATTAAATATTTGATTTCTTCTTTAGAAAAATGTAATAATAGCCACGAGAAAGCGCCATTTCTGGTTCTACTTGGATCCTTCCCTCTGAATTTGTGTCCTTTTGTTTCTTCCCACGTTTAACGCCTTACCTCTTCTTACCTTTCTCTTTGCTTTAACCCATACATACAATCTCCGAGTTTATCAAAATTAGAATCAATTTACCAATCCCGGTTTATTATTTCCCAGCAGATAGATGGCTAACGACGGAAGTAGCGGCGGTAAGGAACCACCAATACTTGAACACTTTTGCAATAGCCCTAGATTCAAAAAACCACCACAGCTTCTATTTCCTTTACCTGAAGACGGTGAAGTCGCTATTCCTATTACGACTCCGTTGCCCATGACACCATCTGAGTTCAAAGACCGTTTAATCTTCGGTCCTTTATCTCGTTCACCTCGTGATTCATCTCAATTCCTTGATTCCATCTCTCAGAAACCTTCACCTTCATCTTCCTCCTCCGCCACCGCCACCTCTGTTAATCCATTTTCTGATTCCTCAGTCCTAGATCCTCTACTCCCACCAGAGCCGTGGATTTCTGATCGGAATTCGAATCAATCTCATGGCCACCCACTACACCGATCCAAAACCGCACCAGCAATGGCAGTTATCAATGATCTTCATCATCACCCTATCCGTTCAAAAGATACATCAGAGACTTCACGATCCATTGTAAGACAAGCTTTTGCTCTTCTCGTTGTGTATCTCTCCTTAGGTGTGCTTATCTATTGGCTCAATCGTGATCACTACGTTGTTAATCAAACTCATCCTGTTGTTGATGGATTATACTTTTGTATAGTTACAATGTGTACCATTGGTTATGGAGATATCACTCCAAACAGTGTTGTTACTAAGCTTTTCTCAATCATGTTTGTGCTTGTTGGGTTTGGTTTCATTGATATTTTACTTAGTGGGATGGTCTCTTATGTTCTTGATCTTCAAGAAACCTATATGTTAGACTCTGCTAAACGGAGAGACGAGCCAGATAAGGCGAGATCATATATTATAGATGTGAAGAAAGGAAGGATGAGGATTAGGTTGAAAGTGGCTTTGGCTTTAGGTGTTGTGGTCTTGTGTATTGGTCTTGGTATTGGGATTATGCATTTTATTGAGGAAATCGGGTGGTTGGATTCGTTTTATCTCTCGGTTATGTCGGTAACTACTGTTGGGTATGGAGATCGAGCTTTTAAGACATTGCCTGGTAGGCTTTTTGCTGCTATATGGCTGCTTGTATCTACGTTAGCTGTGGCTCGGGCTTTTTTGTATTTGGCTGAGGCTAGAGTGGATAAGCGAAATAGAGAACGGGCGAAGAAAGTGCTTTGTGAAACAATGTCTATCTCTCAGTTTTTTGCTGCAGATATTGATAACAATGGCTGTGTGAGGTATTTTGATATATATTTCCATATCCATTTGATTTGCTCTGTCACACTCTTTTAAGGTTTTATGAATCTTAAATCGTTTTCCAAATCAATTGTGTGATCCTTAGGTTTGTTATAATATAATCTATTTGTGACATCTTTATGTTTTATGCATCTCTTAGGAGTCATTTGCTCATGTAGATGATCTTTGAAAACGAAAACATTCATAGCTTTTAGGTTTATTAGGTTCTTGAAGGTGTGTGTTAGTCTGTTATTTAATATGATGTTTTCACTGAGAAAGGGAGGCTTAGTTGCATTTTTTGGATATAACAAATGCAAATGCTTTGCTTAAAAACTCGAATCTGAGATATTTTTCTGGGCTTTTGGTGTTTGCAGTAAAGCAGAGTATGTAATATACAAACTCAAGGAGATGGAGAAAATAACCGATAAGGACATAACTCCAATATCTAAACAGTTTGACAAACTCGATCGATGCAGCAACGGAAAGATTACTCTTTTAGATCTATTGGAAAGTAGTAGTGACTATTGATCTCACCTGTAACATTTTGGTTTTAGCTTAGTTTACAGTTGCAAATTACAACCTTGTCAACGATGCTTATGATGTGATGAGGAGTCTAGTTTCCGGTTTACTTAAACCGGTTTGGGCTGATATTATGTCTTTGGCCTTGTCTACGCAATTGGTTAAGGAGGATTTTACTGATTCACATCACCAAATGTTACCTACCCAATATTATGAAGATTTGGGATTTCTTAATCGGTTGGTTATGTCATCGGTTTAGTTTGGTACGATGGGAAGATGTTTCATTTTTTTGCAGATATGATAGTTAGGATCACTAGTTACATCATCGGTTCAATGTATAAAAACTTACTGTTATATTATCACTTATCAGCTTCTCAAAGTTGTTATACATATTAATAAGAAATTTAATTAGTTGTAAAAATGTAATCGATCATGTAAAGGCCCACCAATTCCTAGTTTCGATTAATGAAAAATATATATTTTCTATCATTTCTTTAAAAGATGATCTTATAATCAAAATTTAAAATTTATCGGCTTTAACAACTCTTCAATTTTTAACTTTTGAGAAAGAGGATATGTGTGAAAGAACTGAAAATACAAGAGATTCCTTTTTATTACTACCCAATAATAATACTAAACACACCTAACAACAAACCTGCCCCAACTATTATTTTATTTTATTATGTTAAAACTAAAGTCAACAATTTCAGTCTTTTTCCGTTTTATATTTTACTAAAATTAAAATAATAGTTATAATTATTGTCTACTAGAAACGGTTATTTTTTTTCTGAAATATCTTTATAAGTTAGGCACATATCCCAAAATGGGTCAGACATTTCAACTGCAGACAGGTGCGGTTATGTGTTTGTGTGCTTAATATTAGCAATTTTTTTTTCTTTTTCATGTTCGAAAGTTTAACAAACTCACAAACACAGTCTAGCTTAGGGTAATGAAGCTTTACGGATATGATAGCGCAAACGATTACGCACCAATTACGGCGATCGGTTTGTGCCTAAATTAAACTATTAATGATGTATTTTTATATACCTACTTACACTACAAAAAAACTGTTAGTTTACATCATTTTTATTTTATTTTTGTATCAGTTTTAAATGATACAAAAGAAATTTACATCATTTAAATAAATGATTTTAATTGTGATGATGCAAATAATTAACATCATTTTGTTAAAAAATGATGTAATTATATATAATATTTGCATTAATTATTATAAGTGATATTAATTTGTATCAATTAAAATAAATGATGTTATCTTTTACATCACATTGGTTAAGTGATGGCATTATTTACAACAATTATAATAATTGATGTCAATATTTCTATCACTTATGATAATTGATGTCAATATTTCTATCACTTATAATAATTGATGTCAATATTTCCATCACTTATAAATAATTGATTTAAGTATTTGTATTGATTAACATAAATGATTTTAATAATAGTATCATTTACAATAACTGATTTTACAATTATATCATTTAAAATAATTGATGAAATATTTTCATCACTTATAATTAACTGATGTCAATATTTTAATCATTTATAAATAAATTGATGTTAACATTTATATAGATTAAAATAAGTAATTTTAATATTTGTATCACTTATGATAATTGATTTAATAAGTAAATCATTTAAAATAACTGATTTGGCAATTTTAAAAT
>KE159179.1:22551-49373 GCA_000411055.1 Leavenworthia alabamica | reverse complement strand
CACATAATGGCTGCTCTCATGTCAAATGTTTGCTTTGTGGAAGCATCTACCGTTTTAATCCCATGAAACCATAATTCTTTCAAATCTTTGATAAGTGGCTGCAAGTAGACATCAATATCATTACCAGGCATGTGTTTTCCAGGGATAACCATAGAGAGAATCATTGATGTATGCTTCATTGACATCCATGGTGGAAAATTATAAGGAAATAATATCACTGGCCATATGCTATAACTACTACTCATTGTACCAAATGGGTTAAAACCGTCAGTCGCCAAACCTAGTCTAACATTTCTCGGATCAGATGCAAATTCAGGATATTTTTGATCAAATACCTTCCAAGCCATTCCATCTCTTGGATGTCTAAGCTTATCATCATTGCTACTAGCTGTGGCATGCCATTTCATGTGGGTAGCAGTTTTTGATGACATGAATAGACGTTGTAGTCGTGGTTTTAGAGGAAAATAACGTAAAACCTTTGCAGGAGCTTTTTTTTTATTATTCTCTGATTCAGATCTTGTATTCTTTACCAACAAATTTTCTTTCCAACGAGAGGTTTGACAAACTTTGCATATTTCCCTTTCGGCATCTGCCTCCCAATATAACATGCAATCATTCGGACATGCATGAATAGACTCATAAGTCAATCCTAACTTGCGAACAACTTTTTTCATGTCATTAAATGAATCTGGCAAGTTGGCATGTTTAAATGCTTCTTTCATCAAATCAAGCACCATAGATATCCCTTTGTCACTAATCCCACACATACACTTGATATGGTACAACTTCAATATAAAAGACAATTTTGTGAATTCTGTGCATCCTGGATATAACTCTTGGTTAAAATCAGCAATCAACTCTTCAAAACTTTCTTTTTTTTCAAAATCACCACTTGAAGTTGATGACCTATCAGTGTTCATAGGTTGCTCAGATGATCTATATTCAAAACTACTATCATTATGTGTACTTGTATCAGGGAAAAGATCATCCAAAAGATTCAAAGTTGAATCTAAATCACTTGTAGAAATACTTGAAGGCCCTCTTGCATTTTCTTGGACAAATATATCTTCTCCATGTAGAATCCAATTTGTGTATGAACTTAAAAACCCAAAACACATCAAATCACCTTCGATATCTTCTCTTGATTTAGTTTTGATTAGAGAACAACGGTTACATGGACATTTCATCATATGTACCTTTAATTTCTCAAACGCAAAATCCAAGAAATTTTTCACCCCTATTATGTAATCTAGAGATAAACGTGGTTTGTTTATCCATGATTTATCCATCAAAACCTGAAATCAATTTGTTCCGTAAGTCATACAATTTTAGAAAACAAATATTAAAATTCAAAACACTTTTAAAATATACTTATGTTTCATCAAATTAGCGTCAAAATTATTTATAAAGTTAATCATTCAATTATGAATTCAAAATTAACAGATAAATATATTTTTTACTAACGAACCCTAGAAAAAAAAAATTGAACAAGAAAGTTTTACCTTTGATTAATCGAAGCCTAAACTTATGTTTCTCTCCTTCACGCGTAGAAGGTGAGATAATGTTTTGACTGATCCTATACAGATAGGATGTAAGGATTTCGTCTCTGATCTAAGGGTTCTAAGGATTTCGTCTCTGTTCTAAGGTTTTTTTTTTTTTTGCTAAAAGCTTTAATAGTCTCGTCAATTAAATTGTTTTGCTGTACTTTATTTGTTGTGAAATAATTAAGTCTGTAATCAGTTACTATATATATGGACAATTAAGTTGGTACATTTATTATCTATATATATACGAAATGATTTTTTAAATATTAATATTATCTGATGTTTTGTATATCAGTTTAATAATTGATGTAATTATAATTGAATAGATACATCAATTCTTTAAGTGATGTTAAATTATATTTTGTATCAATTTTTTTATAAATGATATAAATAAATAAAAATAAATCATTTTAATTTAATTGATGTAATGTAAACTTAGTTAATTATACTATCACTTGATATAATTGATTTAAAATTATTTATATTTGTTTTCTCTAAAAAGCTTTAAAGTTTTTTTTCAATTGTATTCCTATAATTTAGTTAATTATCAAGTTTGTTAGAATATATTGATATCACATACGCGTATGATATTTTATTGTTAGAATATATTGATATCTCATACGTACGTACGTAAGATGCAATGATAATTTTTTGAATATTAATATTATCAATATAGTTAATTTTAAAATCAGTTTTTATTGATGTTAACATGTGTCATTTTAATAATTGATGTAATTATAAATTAGTAGATACATCAATTATTTAAGTGATGCTAAATTATATTTTGTATCAGTTTTTTTTAAGTGATATAAATAAACAAAAATAAATCATTTAAATTTAATTGATGTAAAATTCGTTAATTATAATATCAGTTGATATAACTGATATAAAATTATTGATATTTGTTTCATTTATAAATAAGTGATTTAAAATTATATCATTTAAGTTTGTGATACTATTTAAATGATATAAACTAACTAATTTTTTGTAGTGTTAGTATACATTTATGTGGATAGGTAGGACAAGCAAAAACTACTATTTTTATTTTCTTTCTGACATCAAGCACATACTATATCATTATATGCAAAATAAGGTTGAAATTTATATACTTTTGTAATCCAATAATAGTTGCAACTTTGACCAAGATTTGATGTTTTTGGTCAAATGAGTACTTACTGTCTCTTTTGGTTCATCGAGAATTATTCGAATAATGTCGACAAAAGATTACTAGATTAGTATTGTTTTCTTCAAAAACGTTTGTCATCATAGTTTGTTTTGACCAAAAAACTTTATAAACATGGAATTATTGTTTAACTTTTTCATTGATAAAATCATTATACACGAAAGCATGTCATAGTTGCTATCACTCACACGATCATCCAAAACATTCTAGTTATTATGTGGAGATTATTAAACGTAAGCCAAAAAGTTAGGCGTGACACAAGAAAAAAAAAACACAATTGATGTAGTAAGAATTAACGTTAATAAAAAGAATTCATGAACCCCTTATCTACCAATAGTATGAGTTGTGAGAGAAACCACTAGACCATGAAATATCAAATTTTCAGTGAATTAAAATGAACTTCTCCGTCCTCAAAGATGTCTTTGTTTTTATCTCCTTTTTTGAGGGTGATATATATATCGAACATAATTTACTTTGACCACATTGAAGTTGATGTATGCCTCCTGATCTCCTTATGTCATGTCGGTTAGGCATTATATGTCTCCTTTTCATTTTCAATAAATTGATGAAAACGATTACTTGCTATTTAAAAATAAACAAAATAAAAAGAAAAGAAAAATATAGCATAATGTTCATTCATAACAGCTCCATAACTATGTACGATTACCATAGTTTACACAATGTTAGCATTTAAATAATTTAAAGCATTTAAATAATTTAAAATCCTATTGGTTTGACCTAATCTTTTCCTCAATATACTATTCATTTAGATGCTCCATTACTTGCCAAGAGAAAGTTCTAATGTGATAGTAAAAAGTGGTAACGTAATGATGATCGCATTTATTCGTCAGCATAAGTAACAATCCACTCCACTTAGCTACGTCATTATAAGTCCCATATACAACTAATATTTCTTGAATGCTATATTATTACATTATTGTTAATTTATTATAAACTGAAATATGAAGAAATACATATATTTATATATATTTTATACCCAAGAAATGTAGGGTCTAAATAATTGCCGCTTGACTATGAATTTTAATTACTAAGGTTCGTGAAGAAGAAAAAGAAGAGAGGATCAGTCTATCACGTGCCCAGTCATGTGTCGGTGACGGTCAAATGCCGGTGCCAGTATTTTACACGTGGCTGCCTAATACTCCCAAATTATTATTTTTCTTTTTTATAAAAGTCTCTTTAACCTTTTTTCGTTTGAATCTTTGACTACCGCTTCCATCGTTCTTCACACAAGGCGACCGGTGACTGACTGTTTCCGGTTTCAAGTAACTCATAGTCATCGCTGACTCAGACTCCTTCAATTACGTCGCCTTCCTCCACGCGATTAGTCGTAGCGCGTGTTCATGTCCGTCCACTGTGCCACGTGTATAGTGGACAGAAAACGAAAATGATAACTTTTCATATCTTACTTTTAGGCCCCATAAAGAAGATAGCATACCAGAAGAACCCAAGTTTATGCATGTTTATCAAATGTTGAAAAATAAAAGTTGATTTATGAGAGAGAATTAAATTTACTATTATACAAGGATTTGTAATTCAATTTATTTCAAAGTTGAATTAAAGAGAGTTAACTAAGTATTGAAATTATATAAGCTAAGTCTGTTTACTCCCTAGAAGCCACTTTTGCCCATCTATTTTGTCAACTTAGCTTTTACTTCATATACAATAATACAATACAATTATTTCTTACTGCCATAAACCAAAAATGGTGTTTAAAAGGCCTATAATTATATTATAAATAAAAATTAATACTTTGTTGCATATATACATACATTTTCTTATAAGAATGCACTTTTAAACAACCCCTAATATATATATATATATATATACACTACAATAACTTGCTTTCACAATGTTTATCAAATTTTGACTGAAAAACATATAAATTGCATATTTTACATTCAGATTTGTTTACTGATATACATAAAAATTACAGAATTAGTAAATTAAAGTGGAATCTTTTAACAGAAAATAGAAATTTTAATAGAAATAAAAAAAAATACAACTGAATATTGAGAGAAATTTGTTTTTTTTTTAAATTAATTAAAGTAAAGTACTAACACGACTACGAACGGATTCACACGCAAATCGACTAAGCCAAAAATCATATTATTATTATTATTATTATTATTATTCACTCTTTTCTCTTTCATCCTTTTTGAGTTTCAAAATGCATAAATACGAGACGAAGACCCAATTAAAGTCCAAGCACCAATCTAGACCGGAGTAAAAAAACCTAACCCCCAAACCTAAAAAGCTTTTCTCTTCTTTACTTCTTTATCTCTCTTTATTGTTCTTCACCATGTCTAATGAAACTAGAGATCTCTACAACCATCTATACCCTTCATCCTTTTCTTTCTACGAAATGATGAATCTGCCTACTTCAGCTCCATCTTCTTACTGTTTTGATCCATCTTCTAACTACTCCTTCACTGATTGCCTCCAAAGTTCTCCAGCAGCTTATGAATCTCTACTTCATAAAACTTTTGGTCTTTCTCCCTCTTCCTCGGAGGTTTTCAACTCGTCCATCGATCAAGAATCGAACCGAGATGTTACTAATGACGTCATCAATGGTGGTTTAAGTACCGAGACTGCAACTAGGGCTTCTGCATCTTCTTCCTCTAGTGAGGCTGATCATCCTGGCGAAGATTCCGTCAAGAGCCGGAGGAAACGAGAGTTAGTTGAAAATGGAAATGAAGAAGATCAAAACTCCAAAAAAGTGTAAGTCACAATTATATAGATATTTTTATGAAATATATATCGTTGTGGCATGCAACTATATCCATCAACTACTAGATCCACATTATTTGTATGAGTTTATGATCGTCTCGTTTAGTATGTGCACTAATTTAATAACTTATGATATCAGTGGGAAAACAAAAAAGAAGGATGTAAAGAAACAAAGAGAGCCACGAGTCTCGTTTATGACTAAAAGTGAAGTTGATAATCTTGAAGATGGCTATAGATGGAGAAAATACGGCCAAAAAGCCGTCAAAAACAGCCCTTATCCGAGGTATTTTTAGATAACCATTAAGTTGTTAGCCTATATAGTTTATAGTCTATAATCATAATATTGTAACTAATAATCGTATATGCAAATGATAAATAGGAGTTACTATAGATGCACTACGCAAAGGTGCAACGTGAAGAAACGAGTGGAGAGATCGTTCCAAGATCCAACGGTTGTTATTACAACTTATGAGGGTCAACATAACCACCCGATTCCGACTAATCTTCGGGGAAGTTCCTCAACGGCTGCTATGTTCTCTGCTGCCGATCTCATGACTCCGAGAGGCTTTACACATGATATGTTTAGGTCGTCGGCTTATAGTAGCGGTGGTGGTGGTGCGGCGGCTTTGGATTACGGATATGGACAAAATGTGAATGGAAACCCTAGTATGCATCAAGAGTATCATCATGGTGGTGAATATGATCTCTTGAGGGAGATTTTTCCTTCCATTTTCTTCAAACAAGAGCCTTGATCGACCATTGTTATAACTACATATATGTACACACTCATATATGCTACTTATATATCAATATATATATTGTATATGTAGAGGGAGAGGTAGAGAGAAACATTCCTATTTATATGTAACTTAAGATCTTATTTTGTCTTTCGTATTTGCATGTATATATTATTTTATGAGAGAATGTGACACAAATTGGGCTTGGATTATATTTTGCATGATGGTTAGTGTATTGAGGTTAGATATATTTTTCCGATTCGGTTCTATAGAATCATATCTTATTGTAGATTTTATTTCATTATGTTGTGTCATGTGTACTATCATATGTAGAAGCGAAAAGACATAACTAGCTAGCATTGATCTCCCAAATGTTAAATTTCTTATTGATTTCAGTTATGGCTTTTGAACATTTCAAATCTCAAGAATATTCAATTTTCACTATTTATGAGAATTAGTCTACACTTGTTAAACAAAAAAGAAGAGGCTCACATCAGATGAAGAACTTATAATTGAAACTTCAATATAAACGGTGTAGATATAAAAGCTTTAAATTGTGGGCGACGAATATGAATGTGTGTGAACAAGTTATCAAAAACCAAAACAAGTTGAGTTCTTCCTTATGTCATAAGAGAATATTGGACCTGAATATTGACTGCTTAATTGGACTTTCTAACTTATCCACACACACATGGAAACATGCATTTATCGACTCTGGACCACTAATATTACTCCTTCACACAAATCTGAAAATAATATTTAAATTCCAGGAACGAGTAATAAAATAATAAAAACTAATAACTAAATTATTTTCTTTAAAATATATATCATATCTCAGAATTAACTTTGATGAATTAAAAAATTAACTTACAATGTCGTATTTGATTAATAATATTTATCATTATTTTTGTTAAAAACCGAACAATTTATTGTAGATAAAATAACTATTTATAAATCCAACTTTTGATCCAGTAATAGCATATTCCAACAGAAAAGAGTTATGGACATAGTAAACTCTAGACTGTATTAATGTAGAAACCGAGAGAGGAGATTTTACAGTGCTCAGGGAATTTATGGATCCATATAAATTTATTTCATGACAAAAACAATACAAAAATTAATATCATATACCTGAATTTAACTGAATGCATGAAATAAATGATTAATATATCTCAATAATACTATTCATGTGGCTTTCTGAATTGCAACTTGCGCTCTGATGTAACTTTATTTTCCTATTTCCAAATTAATAATATTTTGAAATTCAACTGATATGTCCAATCTCTTCTGTTCATGATGATCACTTATCATATACTCAATCCGCATAATATCACTTCAAACACTATTGTTTTTTCGAGACGTTTTATAAGTGTTTTTACCCAAACCTTTTATTTTCACAATATCACTCGCAAAATTGAATGGACTTTACAAGAAGAAAAAAAACTTGAATATGCCAATACAGCCATAAAATCACGTTTGAAATATTATTCTTCCAAAGCTAAAGTATGTTCGCAATAATGGTAAACAATTCTGATAAACATAATAATATAAAAATAAATCATTTACTTGCGTAAAGATTATTAGGTTTCAACTTCAAATCAAAGTATCCATATAAGTTGAATTATTAATTTTGATAATATCATAGTCATATACTCTATGATTAATCTCAAATCAGGCTTATATTGATAGGTTTCGGATATTAGTTTTAATTTAAAATCAGACGTATATTTCAAATTGACATATATTATATTAGTTTTATTCTTTTTTATAATATTCGATGTGATGTATTATTTCTTTATTTTTGTAACTAATTTGGTATATTCATGCATGTTTCTCTGGAATAATATTGGAACCTGTCATACCCACATAGTTAAAAAGGAAAACTCTAACCATATATAAATTCAAGCTCCAAAGATGAAACATATATGGATATATATCAATCCATTTGACAAAGATCTATATAAGATAAAAAATTATGGTATAAACAAATCTCGTGATAATGATTTCTGTACGGGTCATTATCAAAATTCACCTAACAAAAAACAAAAAGAAGCCGAATATATAAGAAAGAGAAGCAAAGTTATAAAAGATCTTCCGGGAGAATCAAGTAAGTGCCAAACCCCCTAGTCCCTAGACAACTATAATGATAGTGAAAGCATAATATATACATATATTCGACTCTAGAAACCTCCGTTTTCATTTATTAATGAATTTTTCATCTAAGAAAATCAATTTACTATGGTATGTTATAAGGGCTGAATATTATCTTTTGAATACTTTCTCCAAGGATGGACCGAATACAAAGTCTAGTCTTCGAAACCAATTTGGACTTATAGTCTTATAGATATAGTATCTAACAATTGGAGAGTGAGAATACAAATTACCAATAACCATTGATTGTATCATGAAAATGAAAAACTCGTGGATATTATAGAAATATTTGTAGTTGACAAACTCATGGGTTCATGCAAAAGGTTTCACGTGAAGACATAATAACTCATATATATATTTTCATGCAAAATACTACATTCGAATCCAAATCTGGATAAACTGACTAGATTAGTTTTAACAATTTCAACTAACCTTTACCACCATATGAAATCTATAGATGATAAGGAAAACATATAGTTAATAAGGAAATATACTTTTTTGGATATCATTGTTCTAATTTTTAACCAGCTCCTTTTTGACTTAGAGTGAATAGAATTGTTGAAAGTCTAATATGATATGTATCAAATCATCAATCTTATCAATCAATAATTGGAGTTTTACTAGTAAAATGTATTTATATACTATACTCTTCATACATCTTTGATACGTCTCTTTTTATTTAAATGACAAATACAATGATCCAACATTTACACACGTCAATTTAACTATTTAAGTGTCAACATTATTTAACTAACATGTTAAGTCTATACCGACATAAACAATTTTACTCATATTAGCAAGTCGTATGATTCTACATGAAACTCTATGTTCTTAAGTCTTAACATAAAAAATATTAATGGGCCGAAGGTATATTAATGGGCCGAGCTTCATAGTGGGTGAAGAAGGAGAGATCGTGGGAGAGTTAAAAAAAACGGTTAACGAATTGTAAACATGATTTACAGCTAATCAAAGAAAAATAAACTTTAGAGAAACTGTAAAAAACAGTTATCAATCTTAGGAGCAGCAGTGTATCTTACATGGAGATGGAGATTATTCGTTACCTGAAAATTTTCTTTTTCATCTTCATAATGTTATCTTCTTCTGAAGCAGAAAAAATGAGTCTACGAAACAGAGTAGACAAAAGCTCTGTTTTTATTGTAAATGTTCTTAGCTTTGGTGCTCGAGCTAATGACTATAGAGACCAAACCAAGGTTTATTTTTTAAACTACAGATCTATGTTTTTATTTTATCAATTTACAAAAAAAAATCAGCTAATCAAGTGATGTTTTAAAGGCCTTTGTAGCAGCATGGGATAAAGCATGTAAATCATCTTCAAGCTCTGTACAACTTATAATCCCTAAAGGTGAATTCTCTGTTGGTCCTCTTAGGTTCTCTGGTCCTTGTACTAATGTATCTAATCTCACTGTCCTAGTTAAGGTAACTAAAACTCTTCATTGTCTCTTTAAACCTGTCTTTGTTATGTATGTTTGGTTTAACGTTTTCTTGCAATTCACGTAACTTAACTTAGGGTAATCTCAAGGCATCAACTGATCTGTCAAAGTACAGATCAGGTGGTGGTTGGATTGAGTTTAGATGGATCAATGGCTTAACTCTTACCGGAGGTGGATCTTTTGATGGTCAAGGAGCTTTAGCTTGGCCGTTTAATAACTGTATTTCTGATTCTAACTGCAAACTCCTTCCAACTGTGAGAAAAAAAAAACATAAAAACATTGAATTTGATCTTATTTTTAAAGGTTAAATGATCGAAACCGTGTTGTTGATTTCAGAGTTTGAAGTTTGTGGGGATGAACAGAACAGTTGTAAGAAGGATAAGCTCAGTGAATAGCAAGTTCTTTCATATAGCATTAGTAGAGTGTAGAGACTTCAAAGGGACAAGACTCAACATCACAGCTCCTTCTAATAGTCCTAACACTGATGGCATTCATATCGAACGTAGCGCAAATGTTTACTTCTCTCGTTCACATATTGCAACTGGAGATGATTGTGTTTCCATAGGACAAGGTAATTCTCAGATTACAATCACAAGTATCAAATGTGGACCAGGTCATGGTATAAGGTAATAATGTAACCAAACCACTTTTTGTTTTTGTAACTGTTTCAGTTATTAAACGATTTGTTTTCTTGTGTTTCAAGTGTTGGGAGTTTAGGGAAGTATCCAAATGAGAAAGATGTGAAGGGACTTGTGGTTAAAGATTGCAAGATGAATGGTACAACGAATGGTATAAGGATCAAAACTTGGGCTAATTCACCTGGTTTAAGTGCAGCTACCAACATGACTTTTCAGAACATTATTATGAACAATGTGACTAATCCAATTATTATTGATCAGTCTTATTGTCCTTTCTCTTCTTGTGCTTCAAATGTGAGTCTTCTTTAACACTCAAAGCTACTTCTCTAGTTTTGGAAGAACAAAAGATGATTAGCTTAAGTGACTAGCATTGTTTTCATGAAGATGTTTTTCTATTTACTGCAATGGTTTTGATTCATGGCAGGTACCATCAAAGGTGAAGCTGAGTGAGATATACTTCAAGAACATAAGAGGTACATCATCATCAAGGGTTGCTGTGCAGCTGCATTGTAGCAGAGGAATGCCATGTAAAAAAGTGTACTTAGAGAATGTTCATCTTGATCTTTCTTCTTCAGAAGAAGGAAGAAGACAGAGTAGAAACAGAGGATATGAAGCTGTCTCTTCTTCTTGTAGAAATGTTAGAGTTAATTACATTGGGACTCAAATCCCACCGCCATGTCACTAATCATCATCATCATCTTCCTCTTAATGTTTCTTTCTTGTAATTTAACTTTACGTACTTTGTTTCTGAGACAAGTTTTCTTCACATGGGTCAAACAAAGTTTTGTCTTATGATAGTTTGACTGTAACCTAAAGAAAAATTATTTGTTAATTAAAAATTAAGAAAATATGAGTTAGATGTAACAATGTTGATTAGTGTCAAGATGGTATGCGACAAAAATTGAGGAAATGGTTTCATTCAAAGAGTGTCATTTAACAATTTCCTGTTAATAGCTACTATCTCTAACTTTATACATATATATTGCTTCTTATATTAAAAACTATAATAGTATTACCAACCAATATAGTATATATAAAAATAATCTATGCATACGCATTTGCATGTTATATAAGTAAGCAACACATCATCTTTAGTTGTTTCCTTAGATATTGCTCCTCCCTCCTAATTCTATGATGGAAGTAGAATCAGAAACTCAAGAACTCCATATTCACGTAAATGGTGGTAAGTATTCTAACAAAAACTCAAGCTTCTTGTGTTCTCTTTTCTTACTTATGTTCTTGTTCTGTTTCATGTATTGATAGAACCTGCAGGGAAAATTTCAAAAGAAGAGAGAAGTCATAGCTACTCATGGAGGTTAAGAGTGTCTCTCTACGTAACTCTTCTCTTAGCTGGAGAGACAATAGCTACTCTCTTAGGTAGACTTTACTACGACAAAGGCGGTAAAAGCACATGGCTTGAGACCTTGGTTCAGCTTGTTGGGTTTCCTTTAATTATCCCTTGTTATTATTACATTAAACCTGAGACTTCCAAGACTAATACCATAACCAATAAAACTACTTCTTCCTTGTTGACACTATCTTTAGTGTATCTTGGAATTGGCTTTCTTGTTGCTGGACACACTGTGTTATACTCTTTTGGTTTACTTTACCTTCCTGTTTCAACTTTCTCATTGATCTCTGCTTCTCAATTGGCTTTTAATGCCGTCTTCTCTTACTTCCTAAACTCACAGAAGTTGACACCTTATATACTCAATTCACTTATTCTCTTAACCATCTCTTCTACACTTCTTGTTATCCAACATGACCCTGAATCTTCTTCCTTAGCCAAGTCTAAGTATGTGATTGGATACATCTGTGCGATTGGTAGCTCAGCTGGTTATGCTTTGGTGCTTTCTTTGATAGATTATACATTTGTAAAGATACTAAAGAAATGCACTTTCAAGGCCATTTTAGATATGATCACATATCCATCTTTGGTAGCTACTTGTGTAGTTGTGGTTGGAGTATTTGGAAGTGGTGGGTGGAGATTGTTAAGTACTGAAATGGAAGAGTTTAAACTAGGGAAAAGATCTTACATTTTGATAACTATTGGTTCGATCATATCATGGCAAGCTTTTGCAATTGGTAGTGTGGGTTTGATTCTTGAAGTTTCATCGCTTTTCTCGAATGTTATAAGCACTCTTTGTTTACCAGTTGTTCCAGTTCTAGCTGTTGTTTTCTTCCATGATGAGATGAGTGGAATCAAGTTGATTGCAATGTTTTTGGCCATATGGGGATTTGTGTCTTATGCTTATCAGCATTATGTTGATGATAAAAAACAAGATGAAGAGCAAGAGCTTCCTCAACTTGAAGAAGAAGAAGAAGATTATAGTCATGTCCAAGCTTAAACAAAAATCCAAGAACCAAAGCTTTTGTAAACTTTAATCATTATAATGTTTTAGGTACTAGAATAAAATTTGGAAACTTTATAAAATATCAAAAATTTTATAAGTTTGAAAAGGTTCTAAAGTGTTAAGTATAGTGATCAAACTCAAAGATAGAACAAAAATACAGAAGAAGATTCCTTTGGAGAAATGCTCAAGGAAGTTTCTCTTCTCCAGTTACAACTTTGAACATGATCATTCTCTTTCCTCACATGCTTAACTTATACTAATCCCCCTTGCTCCTATCCTCCATGTGATCCGTTAGGATCCATGTGCAATAAGAAAGTAACATATGCTTAACTCTGGTTATTCCTTATTTAACTATAGGTAGAAAGCATAACCTTAATAAGCTGACATGCTTGAGAAGTAGCTGATCCATATCTTACTACTTTAGGCCATTTGGGCTCTTTTCTTCCTCTTACATTTGATAGAGGATCGGTGGATCCTTAGCTTCATATGTAACATAAAGGAACACACTTTCAAAGCGATTTTAGATATGGACACATACCCATCTTTTAGTAGCTACTTGTGTAGTTGTAATTGGACCATATCTAATATCTTACTACTTCTTGACTTCTATCTAAATCCACAAAATCTATACCAAAAAAAAGTTAGACACAAACAATAAAACAAGTAAGAAATTTTCTTTCAAAGATTACAATATTAATCTTCTGTAGATCTGCTTTCACCAAACTCAGCAGTATATTTTAACAACTGCTATAGCCGCCAATTAAAAGGTTTCAAGAATTCCAAGTCAATGGTAAACAAGAGCATACCTCTAATAAAATATGACGCAGTTTCCACCAACCTCCACCTATATAACATCTTCATTAAGAATTATTTATGAGGGAAGTCCTCATAGAGCCTTCATGGAAAGAACTCAAGAAATCTATGTCAATGGTAAGCAAGAAATGATCTCATAGTGTAATATATAAATCATTTGACTCTTTTCATGAAACATGTTAAATCATGTACTGTTTTTTTTATAATGTTTTCAAGCTCAGCAGAACATAGAAGCAAACCTAACAGGTCAGGAGGAAATGAATAACACCATGGAAATTGAGTCTTCGTCCTTACCTCAATCTAAGAATCATAAGAAATGGCTTCGTATTTCGATTTATGTGTTCTTTGTTCTTGCTTGCCAAGCACTTTCTACAATTCTTGGAAGATTATATTATGAAAATGGTGGAAAGAGCACATGGATGGGAACACTTATGCAACTAATAGGCTTTCCTGTTCTGTTTCTCTTCCGGTTCTTTTCATTAAACAAGAACCTATCAACAGATACAAACTTCTCTTCCTTCACTACTCTTGGATCAGTTTACCTTGTAACTGGACTATTAGTGGCAGCTAATTCTTATATGTCTTCTATTGGTTTACTCTACTTACCAGTTTCTACTTACTCTCTCATCTTAGCTTCACAATTAGCCTTCACTGCCTTCTTCTCCTATTTCCTAAACTCACAAAAATTCACACCTTTCATTGTGAATTCTCTGTTTCTCCTTACAATCTCCTCTGCCCTTCTTGTGGTCAACACCGAGTCACAAAACTTAGCAAAGGTTTCTAGAGTAAAATATGTGATAGGGATCATATGCACCATAGGTGCTTCAGCTGGGATTGGACTGTTGCTATCTCTTGTACAACTGATCCTTAGGAAGGTTTTAAAGAAGAATACATTCTCAACAGTTACTGACTTAGTCGCTTACCAATCTTTTGTTGCAAGCTGTGTGGTTCTTATAGGACTTTTTGCAAGTGGAGAATGGAAAACTTTAACAAATGAGATGGAAAACTACAAACTGGGGAAAGCACCATACATTATGACTTTAGCATCAATAGCTATTTCCTGGCAAGTCTACACCATTGGTGTTGTGGGATTGATCTTCGAGTCATCTTCGGTTTTCTCTAATTCTATAACTGCTGTGGGATTGCCTATAGTTCCAGTTGTAGCAGTAATAGTATTCCATGATAAAATGAACTCGCCAAAGATCTTCTCTATCATTTTAGCTATCTGGGGCTTCGTTTCATATGTCTATCAGCATTACCTCGACGAAAACAAGTTGAAGACTAGCCACACAAGTCATGTAGAAGGTCCTCTTATACCTGTTGAAGAAGGTCACACAAACATATAGAGCATATGATCATACACATACATACACTGTATAAATCTCATGTCTGTTTGTAAATTTAAGCATAGATTTATATAAGTGCAACTCTATTTAGCCAACTACTCAGTCATAAGTAACTGATAAATTACTAAAATGTAAAAAGAAGTTTACTCAAGGAGGTTGTCTTCTTTTGTCTTTGTTGACTTGTCATTCAACGTCAGTAAATACTGAGAATATAAAAATTATAAGAGCCGCCATTCAAATATTTCAGGAGTTCCAAGTAATGTGCAAAGCCAGAAAGAAAAGTCAATGGTCAGCATAAGACTACTATATTATGAAGCTGCTTCTGTCATTTATCGTCTACC
The DNA here is from genome assembly GCA_000411055.1 of Leavenworthia alabamica. Classification (NCBI taxonomy): domain Eukaryota; kingdom Viridiplantae; phylum Streptophyta; class Magnoliopsida; order Brassicales; family Brassicaceae; genus Leavenworthia; species Leavenworthia alabamica. Next base: position 34,067 of record KE159179.1, on the reverse strand, counting down.
CCACATCTAAGTAGACTTAATAACAGCATGTGTATAAATAAAGGACTCCTTCGTATTTGCAAGACATCTGCAACTAAAACACAATCAGTAAACAAAATCTTCTTTCTCTCACCTTCTCATTTCTCATGGATAAATCTCAAGCACTCTATGCCAATGGTATGTCAAAAAGCAATTGATAATGTTAGATCCTTTGATTTTTATTTTCATGAAATATAATAACCATGAGTGTTTATTTTTTCAGGTGACCAGAACTTAGAAGCAAACCTAATAGATCATGATGTACCTCAAACAACAAACTACAAAAGGTGGCTCCGTCTCTCCATATATGTATTCCTTGTCCTCTCCTGCCAACCAATTGCTACTATTCTAGGTAGATTGTACTATGAAAATGGAGGAAAAAGCACATATGTTGTAACACTTCTTCAACTCATTGGCTTCCCTATTCTGATTCTCTTCCGCTTCTTTTCACAAATCAGACAACCAAAGTCTATAGATACAGAATTCAAACAGTCCCCTTCCTTTACCACTCTTGTAATAGTTTACTTGTCAACCGGACTGCTAGTATCTGCTTATGCTTATATGTCTGCAATAGGTTTACTCTTCTTACCAGTCTCTACTTTCTCCCTTATCTTGGCCTCGCAGTTGGCCTTCACTGCCTTTTTCTCGTATTTCCTTAACTCACAGAAGTTCACTCCTCTCATCATCAATTCTTTGTTTCTCCTTACTGTTTCCTCTGCTCTCCTAGTGGTCAACACTGAGTCAGAAAACACAACCAATGTCTCTAGAGCTAAATATGTGATCGGGTTTATATGTACCATCGGTGCTTCCGCTGGGATTGGACTGGTACTATCTCTGATACAACTGCTCTTCAGGAAAGTTTACAAGAAGCATACATCCACAGCAGTTATGGACATGGCCATTTACCAGTCTCTAGTTGCAAGTTGTGTGATTCTCATTGGACTTTTTGCAAGTGGAGAGTGGAAAACTTTGCCAAGTGAGATGAGAAACTACAAACTTGGGAAAGTGTCATATGTATTGACTTTGGCCTCTGCAGCTATTTTCTGGCAAGTCTACACTGCTTCAATCGTAGGATTGATTTTTGAGACATCTTGTGTGTTTTCCAATTCTATCAATGCCGTGGGATTACCTATAGTTCCAGTTGTAGCAGTGGTAGTGTTCCATGATAAAATGGACTCATCGAAGATCTTCTCCATTATTTTAGCTATCTGGGGCTTCCTCTCATTTGTCTACCAGCACTACCTCGACGAGAAGAAGTTAAAGAGTTGCGACACAGACCCTGTCAGGGAAGGTCATACAAAGTAGTGCACATAGTCATACTGCATTTATCCTGTATAAAGCTTGTCACTGTAAAGTGTCAGTTTGTAATATATAAATATAATGAATGACTTATTCTTTTTTGAAAAAGACTACCCATATCACATTATGAGCTTAGTGGAATGGTGTCAACAAAATAGCTGATTAAAAACTTTATATTCAAAACTTGAGTTCATAGTAACCAAAGATATGTATTACGAAAATGAGACTGGATCCTGTAGATAAAGAGAGAGTATGGCCTTGAAGCTATTCTAATTTATTGCAATCAATCTAGGTGTGAGGAGAGTTCCAATCAGCTTACATCAGGCACCCAACATAGTGAGCCTGAGGATACTTCTTCTGCAGTTGAGGCCATTGAACAAAGAATTGATCTGCTATCCTCAACTTGTAAAGCAGCAATCCACTTAATGAGAGCTTCTTCACTCTTGCTACACTCTCGACATAAAAGATAGATGACCATCTAATTCCCAGCACCTGTGACCAAAGATGAAACAAGAACTTAATGAAATTCTTCATAAAATGGAGAAACCATGACTAAAATAAAATATAAAACAAGTTCTGTTTCTTGCCACAGGTCCATTAAGGTCATCAAAAAAGTAAAGGGAAGAGTTGTGTAATAAAATATTTCTGACACGTGTATACCTTGAACAAGAAAGCGATCACACAGAGAGGAATACAAGTCCCAGGACCATTACAAAGAATCTGAGAAGCATCAACATGATTTAGTATATAACATGATCAAATGTTTTTATGAAGAAGCCTCTACAAATATTTATAAGAAAGCATTAAGATAAAGATCATACCACTTGTGGTCTAATCCGAATCATTAGCCACAGAGCGTGACCAATAGCAACAATGGTAGTCCAAACAGAAGTCACATAAGACTGACCAACTTCCCGACTCCGGTAAATTTGCATGAACTGTGATGATGCTTCCATAACAGCAGGCTATGTCACAGCATAAAAAACAGAAATTAGTCATTTGGCAAACCATAAGCAATCCAAAGAAAATACTGAAAGAAAGGATTTGAGCTAAACCTTGTCAGCTACAGAATCTTCAAAAGAACGAGCTTTCTGGAGACTCATGTTATCAGTAGCAGCAGCAATGTAAAACCTAGGTGTAAATCTGTCCTTGCGCAAAACAGATAGGAGACTCAACATCTCAGCTGTGTGTCCCCCTGTTGAAATAAAACCCAAAATAAATAAATTCATAATAAATCTCAATGGAAATGGAAACTGTATGAAGCTCATTCTTACCAGAACCAAGAACAATAAGAGTAGAAAGAGACAGTGAAGCTCTTCTTTTAGGAAAGGATTTGCCACAGTCGTATATAATACAGAGAGCACGAACCAATAGAATGATTGCTAAAGTAATAATCAATAAACCAAAGTTGCATTTTGATGCCATTTTTGAGTAAAAGCAGCTGCAATTTTTATCCATGATCATGACTCTTTGTCTTCCCAAACTACATTTGAACAACAAAACATGTAAATTACAAAATTTGAATCTCGCAGTCAAGTGAAAAAACAAAAATTAAAATTTTGCGTAAGATCAGACTTCCTTCTGAGTATTCATCTTTTTTTTTGTATTAAGTTGAGTTGAGGATAAAGAGTCTAAATTAGCAATAACTTAACTTTTTCCAAGTAAAAACAAAATCCCCAATCTAAAAACGTCAAAATCAAAAAAATTAATCGAGGAACAACTCTAAATTAGATCACAAACCAAAAACGAATCGAACTCGGATAAATGATAAATAGCTAGCAATACATTAAATCCAATTTCTCCCGATCGAAATTGAAGATCCACGACGCCGATTCAAAGACAATGAAAAAAAAAACTCACCAGCGGTGACGGGATCGAAAAGGATTAGGGTTAAAATTTTGACGTCGACGAGGCACTTTATCTTGTGGTGGACTCGCCGGTCTCTTGCGTCTTCCTCGTTGGTTAGTTAACTAACTACTCACTAGCCAGTAGCGACCCACCAACTCAGGCGTATAAACATTAAACAGGAAGGATAACGAATTGAGAAAATAATTTAATTACTCTACCTTCTCAAATAGATTTAAAATTTTAGGTTAATCTTATCGAAGCCTGTGCAATAAAAAAACTTAAATGACAGCTGTGGGATTTGAACCCACGCCCTCTCGGACCAGAGCCTAAATCTGGCGCCTTAGACCACTCGGCCAAACTGTCCTCTGTTGCACTATGTTCGGTTAGTATATAACTCTACTAATGATCATGTAATGATTATTATATGTGGAACTTTTCTGGTTTCGTTGCTGGAAGCCTGGAAGTAACTTGAGGTCAATGTTGGTAAGTTAGTTCGACACAACTTAGTCATTTACATTGTTTGTGTTCAGACCTTAATCGTCACATATATCAAATACACCCTTAACATAATGCATTTTAGATTTGCAAGTTTGCCAAAAGGCCTTACCAAACATAAATTGGAATAAACTATTTGCTCTTTACAAAACCCCATCCCAACATACAATGCACTATCCACCTAATAAAACTGATGCCATTCAAAAAATTTGGTTTCTATAAATCCCATCTGGTCAGATTAGTTTACCTTTTCTTAGGGATTTATCTTCTCTGTCCTTATAGGTCTCTCTCCCCACAGTGTATCATCATGTGTTAAAAAGAGAGCTCTGACCTTGACTTCTGAGAAGAACCCTCAAAACCCTAAAGCTTTGACGAAGAGTGAAACAATGAACGATCAAGGATTTTGCTCATCTTGCTGTTGCGGTTGTTGTTGTTGTTGAGCCTTTAGTTTCTCAAGCTGTTTCCGAAGATAAGCTTGTTTGAGTTTCTCCCGACGATTTGTTGCCTGCTCTTGTCTTCTTTGCTTCAACTCGGTTGCTTTTTCTCTCGCTTGATTCACTTCCTCATGAACCTCCCTGCACAACAGTATTTTCATAAACAATATAGAGATATGTTGATTCACTTACTAAGAACAGACTAAAATCTACAACAAAGGACTTGTTTTTTCTTTCCTCTTTGCTATTTATCAGATACGTTGTTAATGGAGAAAGAAGACAATGTAACTTACCTGACCATACGCACATGTTGACTAATATCAGCTGTCCCAATTGCACGCCCAAGTCCAGCAAATTTGGTACTAAACAGCAAACCATCGTCTTCACCATCTTGTTTTAAATCTTCAAGTGGGGCTGAAATGGAACTACTGAGAGTGCTTGATGGTTTTGAATCATCTACATGTTCAATTCCTTTCCTAAAGAAATCAACACAATACTTCTCTTCACCTTCTTCATCAGAAAGCTCTCCATTAACAAGCTTTTCATACAACTGAGCCTTTTTCTCCAATGCAGCATAGCTAACTGCTCCGTCTTTTACTGCTTTTAGCTCGAGCTTGTCCCTTCAATTCAAATACACAAAAGCACCAGCATCAAAACCCTAATTCAAATACGTAATTTTCCCCCTAATTCTACAACAGCATCAAAACCCTAAGTCAATTTTATAGCTATTTCTGGTTAATCAACCTTCAATTATATACCAATCAATCATCATACTTAATCCGATTCTCATGAAATCTTAATCTAAGGAATAAATACAATAAAAAAATCTCAAACCCTAATCCCTAAATCTGATGAATCTCTGACTTACTTTAAAGCGCGACTCTCAACACCAGAATTTTTAGCAGAGAAAGAATCTTTGGCGGCAATTCTTTCCTTGGCACGATGGTACTGAGCATCAGATCCCGTTAAATCCTTCGTTTGTTTAGATTCTTCTTGAGACTTATAAAGCTGAGCTTTGAGCTCCATGATTGAAGAAGGACCTACACCTTCGATGGCGCGATGCTTCTTCGGCATGATTGAAGATTCCGTTAGCCATCCCAATGATTCAACGACCACTCTCTTTCTCGTCTCCTCTTCACCTCCCATCTTCTTCTTCTCCTCCTATCGCTCTCTGACAAAATCTGTACAATACAGAACTATAATTCTATAACCTCTGTTTCTTTGATCCTTGGATCAGTTTATATATAATTGATTACTGTTAATATAATGTTGGGCTTTTCTCCTTACTATTGGGCCTTTCTTAGTTTTATTAGGCCTAACAATCCCGCGTCATTTAAGAATACGTTTATATACTGTTTTTGCAAATAAATTATCAAAAACATATTAAAAATGCAATCCATATTTTCACTTGAAATTTATTTTTTCTCATTCCTTTAAACAAATGAATTATTTAAATACTATACACGGAAAAGCAAAAAAAAAATACTTACACAAAACGTTGAAAACAAACCAAAGCAAACTCCAACAGTATCTATCATAAACAAGTGTAAGAAATATAAAGTGGTATACAGATCACATCTAAACACAAAATTATAATAAAATCCTTATATAATTCTTCTTCACACCATCAAATCAATTTAAACAGATTCACAAGTGCGTTACTTTTGCGAGAAGGCTGAGGAACCATGACCTTTTGTTCATGATCATTTCTTGTTACGACTTGAACTTGGTCGACGTTATTACTTCCATTTAGGTTATTATTTTGATGATCCAATACGTCAAGAACAACTCTTTGCTTTTGAAATTGTTCCCACTTGTCTTGAAATAGATAGAAGAAGACAAGACAAGAGATTTGAGCTGTGAACAAAATTGTCCAAAGACTTGAGTCTCTATTTGATGATGTCTTCTTTTGATAAGCTCTTATTCCAGTATATATGTTTATTATGCCCACTATTGACACTATTGTTCCAAGAACCCAATGCAATAAGAACCATCTCAATCTCCTTTTGCTTCCTCTGCAATGCAGCCAATAGAATGGCGACAAGTGTGGTATATATATATATCATAGAAAAGATGTATATTTTGGTGTGTATATATATACCTTGAGGGCTTAAAGACACCTGTCAAGAATTGGAGCCACATGGCAGCATAAAAAGCCAAGCCAAATCTTTGATGGTTGTTGTCAAAAGAGTTCTCCAATGTTCTTAAAGACATTATAGCTCCTATTGTTGCTAAAACCACTGCCAGTATCTGCTTTTTTAGTAGAGGAAACAAAAGTTAACTAGTATTTATGTGTGTCGGTCAATTATGTGTAATTTATTTGATTACTATCATTTTCCTTAGTATTCAAGAAATCATGATCAAAGCTACATAGCAAATTCAAGAAGCAATTCCTTCATAAGCTATCTATTTGAAATTAATTTCAATGCATAAATATCTAGCTGTAAAATTGAGTATACAGCTGACTAAGACTATGAGTGCTTCTTGTTTTTCAGTTTTTAAAAAATCTTATGTCCCTTATCTAAAGATGTATTTTATTTTTTCTCCTAAGTAGCATATTCGATATTATATTTATAGTGGAGAAAATGATTAAAGTGAGATGTCATCATGAGTTTGAGCTAAAGAAGTGAAGATCAGTGTTAGCAATAAACCATTTTTTATCTCTCAAATTGGAGAATGATACAAAATTCTTAACAAATAATACACTTTAATTTTCCATTTATATATATTTATAAGGTGGTTAATAATAACTAAATCACCTGGAAAATGACATGAAGGTAGAGGAATATTTTAACATTTCTTCCATTTTCGTTGGCTTTATTAGCCATTCTAATGAAGAGAATCCCCATTGGCATAAGAAATCCCATTGAAACCCATAAGAGAATGCCATGAAGCTTTATGCTCTCTACCATTTGATGACTCAACTGCCATTTCAAATTTAACATAATATTTACAATTTAATACTAGTACCAAATACACTCAAAATGGAGCAATAATAATATAATATAAGCTTTTCTAAATGAGTAAACAAGAACCAGTTAAAAAAATACCTCGTCTTGTACCAGCAGGGCTCCTTTGTTCTTGAGATTGCTGGGTGAATGGTTATCAATGGTAACTTCAAGAGATGAACATAAGACAAATGATGGAAGAGAAGAAAGAAAGAAAAGAATAGAAATCAAAACAATCCAAAGATATTTAGATATTTTCATTCTGATCACAAAGACACTCACTAGCCACACTAAAGAAAGAATCTCAAAGCACCCTAACCACTCTTTAAACTTCTCTCACTCTCTCTCGATCTTTAATTATATCTTCATCACCATATGAAAATTTAGAGAAAGACCCATGAAACATATAAATACATATATATATATACTATGTGTAAGGAGTGAATAAGTGAAGTGGAAGGAGAGAGGATGCATGTGACTAATGGTGCAAAAGAGGCTTTTAGTGGAATGATTTGAAGGCTTAGCTAAAGATATGATATTCAATTTGATCATGGAGGTATGGCCAAATTAAAATGGTCATCATATATATAATGTTAATTTTCCTTAATGATATGATTCAATCACCAAATGGAAGATACCATCCAACATAATCATGATCATTATATAACAAGTCAAAAAAGGATGAAAAAGAAGTCAATAGATATTACCTACTTGGGAATTTCAATTTGCATATCTAGTACTAGTGTATATATATATATATATGTTCTTGTTGATAAGTTAATATACATGAACATATATGTGTGAATACATATATGTTTATATCCAGACTCTCACCACTAATATTTGAGATTTTGTGTGTTACCAAAGGGAATAAAAAAGTAATAATTTTAGATGGTTCCATAAGCAATCAAATAAATCGGTTATTCCTGCCTCCAATGATGTAATTTATGCTTAATAGGTTCATAGATTTATAAGCTCTTTGGTAAAATGTCTTGTTATCAGTTATCGCAAATCAATGAAATAATATAGAATAAGAGAGTTCATTAATGAGTCTCTTTTAGCAATGTCCACGTCATTTAGTTAATTTTCACTATAAATTTTTAAAAGGTTTAGCCACAACGATAATCAATTACTACATGTTAGATATCTTGTAATTTTGGTTAAAGGTCATTTCGTATATAGAATTTGCATGCATGAAATTATCTTTTTAAAATCAGAGGCATGAAATTAACCTAAGAAACTAAACTTACATGAAAATGGCCACATCTTGATCTTGGCAAACGAATTCGAGGAGGGAAAACGAAGAAGAAAAGAGATTAGCATTTTAGAGAGAATTTGGTCGTAGATCTTTTTATTATTATTGTTATCGAAAAATTGTTTGGATTCATGTTTATAATTATTATTCATTACTACTGTTATCCATATATTGTTTGAATCCATGCATGGTTGTAATTATTATATCTACATTTTGATGTCAAAATTTTTATTACTATACATTTTGATGTCAAAATTTTTATTACTATATTTANTATATATATGTTTGTATAAAATCTCGAATAGGACATTTTTAATTAACTTTTTCAACGTCTTTAACTTTAACAATTTTTCATTTTCGTGTATTTGGCTGCTGACTGCTCCAATTTTTTAAGTTTAAGTTAGAATTTTGAACAGAACAAGGTTTGTAAGTGGTAATCTCTGTCAGATCTCGAGAATTGTGAAGATAAACAAAAGGCAGACCGAGTTTTTATTGGTGTTCACATTATCGTTCGTGGCTGGCGGTGACTTAACGATCATCGAAATGATTACAATTGCATGGGTAAAAAAAGTCTCTGATTCCATTGAATAAAACATTAACTAACTAAAATATATAACTACACCTAATTAAATACATTGGTAAGTAATTTAAAAAAAAAAAGAGAAAATATTTTTGGTAGGCAGTCCCATTTTATATCAACTTTTCTTCCTTTACTTTTTCACTTTGTTATCGGACAAGAAAAGTGATATCTACCTGTTATTACAAATTTTACACTTATATAATTACAGTTAAATCAATAAAAGTTTATATTCTTTCCAAATTCATTTAAAAAAGCAAATAGGATATAAGATATGTCAATATGTTATTGCCTTCAAACCACTTTATTTTAAGGCGATGATGAAACGGTACCGTTTTGATACCACTAATTGTAGATTATAAAACAAGACAAGGTAAGGGAACCAACCAACATACAGCCCATTTTTCAGAACTATATAAAGCTAATTTGTGGTCTGGTAAGAATATAATAATCAGTCGATTTCTTATTTTCATGTACAATTCAAATGAAAGTGCTAGCTACCATTATATATGAGTTGATCAGATTGGTTAAAAGAGGCTCTAACCAAAACACAAAGCATTAGATGTATTATGGGATCTAGGAAAAAAAATTTCTTTTACATTTTTTCTTTAATAATCATCTGTTTATAAATTTTTGGGTCTTAAAATTGTTTTTTTAAAATTTTTTTCTTTAAAAAGTTTTTGTATTTTTTGTTTGAACTATAAAGAATATTAATTCTGCCATAGGCCTGCTGCATATCATAAATGCCACCTGTGATACATCCAAATGAATCAACACAAGGGGATGAAAACGTTAAAAACAAAAGATGGAGATGAAGAATTAGTTAAAAACCTCCAAAAGAAGTTGTGTCTTTTAAAGATAAACCATTATTAGTATCACTGTAGAGGCTTAAAGAGTCATTTACAAACGCTATAGTTAGAGCTGCTGCTCCACAGACTTCAGTGGACAAAAATCTACTCAAAGCTACCGCAACAGCAACACCAATAGGAACAAAGAACAAACCAGTCAAATGAAAGTTTCACATGAGAAACAATCTGTTATGATTTTTTCATAAGATTTAACAATGTAACATGCCTATATTTTTTTCATCCTTTGGAAACATTCCTAGCTTTTATGAAGTTGTTTAAGTTACCACTTTCAGTGGCGGAGGTACACAAAGGAGTTGACACCCATTTTTTTTTTTGATTTTAGTTTTTTTAAAATTTTACATTTTTTTTCTATTATAACTAAATATCCAGTTCAATTCATTTTTAAAAATTATAAATTCATAAAATTTTAATTTAATTTTAACCAAAACTAACTCATCCAACAACCCTAGTTTGTATCCATTATTGTTTTACATTTTATTTTTTCCCTATAACCCATTGCCTTTTTCTTTTTTTTTTCTCTCCATTATTTTTCTCATTTTTATGAATCTATAATTCAACTTTAATTTCCTCTTTCAAGATAAAGTTTATATTTTCAAAATAAAATTATCAAAACCTTGTTGAAAAAAAAAACTTAGATGTGTTTTATTAAAGAATAGTTCCTTATAATACCATTATATATATAGTTTATAGGACAAAATTACATTATTTTCTTTAATCAGATATAAATACTATTTTTATTAAAATTATATTTTTAATTTAATGTTAGTGTTGAGTATTTAGTGGTTGGGTTTAGTTTTTTTATTCTTTGTATTGGGTATTTAGTGGTTGAATGTAGTATTTATTGTTTGAGTTTTATATAATTTTTTAAAAATATAATCTAATTTTTAATTTAATTGAATTATTAAATTGACACAACTACCCCACGTGGCTACGTACTCGACATGAGTTTTAAAAACTTTTTCAAAAACACATAATATATATACACAGCGGAAATATAGTAAAACATAATATATCTGATACCATCCTAAGGTATCCAAAAATATAGGTCTGACATGGACCACTATACACCATAAACTGACTAGGTCGACCCCATATGTCATCTCTTCGCTTCAGCCCCAGATCCACGCTTCTAGTCTCATTTCTCTTTACCTGCACCCAAAAAAGAGTGATCAGTATATCATAATACTGAGGGAGACGCTCATCCCGACTACCGGCTCCTCTACGGAATCCGGACGGTTCGGGTAACCAGCGACGTATCATGCATATATATATATATATATAACACCATATAATAATGAAGCAAACAAGAATATTCCGACGCAACCAGCCATACACCAACTGCGTCGCCACAATAGCAACACATACATCTATACAACAAATCTCGATATCCGTGTCTACATGACACCTCGATATCCGTGCCAACGTATCATTTTGATATACGTGCCTCCGTAATATCTCGATGTACGTACTTCCGTAATATCTCAATATACGTGCCCTGTAACATCTCGGTATATGCACCCTACAATATCTCGATATACGTGACATGCAATATCTCGATATACGTGTCTACGTAATACCTCAATTTACGTGCCTACATAACATCTTTGAGATGCTACGGTTCCTAAAAACCAAACTACCCTAGGTCCATTCGGGTTCCTGCTAACTTGGTCCTGCACTCACCTCGTATGTCGTGTATCTCACGAACCGTCGCGCGTGTCGAGAATCCGACTCCTACATAACCGTATAAAACGAACGTTAGAATCGAAATCCGAA
>KE159178.1:0-19833 GCA_000411055.1 Leavenworthia alabamica | reverse complement strand
AGCCACCGGCGAGAGTAGCACCACCGAGACCACCGAGGTAAAGCAAAGAGATGAAAGAGCGAAAAAAGAGCCAAAATGCAACGGCGAGAGAGCCACCGGCGAGAGTAGCACCACCGAGACCACCGAGGTAAAGCAAAGAGATGAAAGAGCGAAAATAGAGGCACAGACCTGAGAGAATCAATGGGTAAGAGATTTTAAAAATTGAGATTAATTCATTGATGAACAAAGTGAGAACAGAGGAAGATCTTTTTTGAAGTAAAGGTAATCTAACTTCATCATTAACACAATTTAACTGACACATTTTTTTTGTCAAAATTTGTGAGCAAGAGAAGAAAAAGATGATGAAGAAGAGTGAAGATTTGTGGATGTGATGAAGAAGATTGGTGAAGAACATTGGCTATATATAGAAGAAAAGTAGCTGAGTGGGTTTTGCATATTTGGTATTATTTCATATTTAGTCATATGTTTTATTACTTTTTATTCTAGTCAAAGCAAAAAAACAAATATTCTAGTCAGTTATATAATTTCTATAAAACATTTATGGGAATTTTGGCAAAATGTTATCTTTTATACAATTTTCCAACTGTAAAAGTTTGGTAATATACACTTTTTATCAAGAGAAGGACAACTATACCTCTCTATAAATTTTATATGCCTGAATTTAAAATACATATTTTATCAATTGTTCATGCTCTAAGAAAATTAAAATACATATACTAGCAGTTGTTTATATTCTAAAAAATAAAATATGTATTTATTANTCTATAAATTTTATATGCCTGAATTTAAAATACATATTTTATCAATTGTTCATGCTCTAAGAAAATTAAAATACATATACTAGCAGTTGTTTATATTCTAAAAAATAAAATATGTATTTATTAGTTTTTAATATGTTTTATGCATTATAATTTATATTTTAGGGTGTGATCACATTCTAAAATATATAAAAATTTTATTCTACAAAATTAGAATTTTTGTTTTGTTTTTTCTCTCATCGGTCTTAGTTACGTCTCTCTCAAAACTTACGCTTTTTACGGGTCGGTTTCAAACAGAGACGGACCGAACACGTGTTTGCGATCCTTAAAAAAGAATCTATGAAATATATCATTTTTAACCAAAAAGATATTCTATATAATAGTCTCATAATTGTTTTTATGGCCCATCAAATTTTGGGCAGGGCTGGCCCTCTACATATATATATTTAGATCATGTGTTTTTATAAGAATAGAGGATTTAGTCTTATTATCATTTATTAATGTGATTTGTTGTGTTTTAATTGGAGAATTTTTTTCATCTTAAGTATTCATTTGCCTCTAAGGGTTATTGAAGAGGTTGATAAGGATCCAGACCTTGTGTTTAGTGTTGTGTTGTAAAATCAAAGAGATTATGTGATTTAAAAATAAAAAAACTTCCTGATTTTGTTTTAATAGATAGATTGATGAGGTGTTGTTTGTTTTCTTTTTTTAGACTGGCATTTTCTAAGTGGATCAGAATCAGCCTTTGAATACAAGCGGTCCAAGTCCATGTTTATGGGCCATATAATATTTTGATCAATCGTATACTATCGTAGTTTTTCTATAGCGTGTTGGTAAGTTTTTCTTTATTTCCTTCCTAACTTGGATCAATCCAGTTTTTATTTATTTATTATTAAGTACGTTTTGGGCTACAAGACCGCAACGACAAGATCGCCAGTGCCCGCAGTTTCCTGACCCGCTATAGAAATACCCGTAAGGACCGCAGCCACTGAAAGATTCGTCCATACCTGCCCTGCAAAGAATAATGGGTATGCGGACCGGCCCGTGGGCTCAATTGTAATTCTTTTTCTTTGGATCTATTGATGGTTACTTTTTAATCTATTGATCGGTTGGAAGATGAAATTGATTGTTATCTATTGATATAACTCCAAGTTTAAAATTTATTATTTTGCTTATGTTTTCATCACTGAAGTTTATTGAAATCGATTGAGTTCTCTTGAATTTTTATCGTTATCGAATTAATTGTTGAAGATAAAAAAGCAGGAGGCATGTGGAAGATAAAGCCATTGTGACTTTGAGGTTGCACCCTTTAGGTATGTGATTACTATTGCTAAATGTATCTGTCTGTTTTTTGCTGTGAATTATATTGGTCACTGATAGCTCTGCTTTATGACTAAATACCAATGAAACACTACATTACAATTTTTGGTTTTTCTAATGTGGGTGTTGAATCATTGATCAATGAATGATAGTGACTAATGAATGATATAACCCTTTGAATGTGTATTTGAACCCAATGATCCTCTTAAGTTTGGGCTTAAACTGAACTCTCTTTGCAGGCCATGTAGAATTCTTTGTGGGTCGCTCGGATTTCTACGCGGTTTCCATTTAATGCCTACGCGTTTTGCATTGAATGAGACGTCTTTGACCTCTACTATATAAGGAGTCTTTCTCATTTGGTGAAACTCAGTCATCTTATAATTCATTCTCTTTAGGTTTATCTATCTTTCTCTATTGCTCTCCATTCTTTCGAAAAACTCCGGTTCTATTCGGATTTCTCATAAATTGTTTTATATTACTCTTATTTTTAACATACGGTTATATTTCGCATAATTCTCATCATGTTTTTCGATCCTACAATAGACGATAAAAATGATAATTATATGATAAAAAATATTTTTTTAAAATTTATGTTATTAGATTAATAATTTTAAAACGAATAATTTAATTTACTGTTAATATTTGGATTTGAAAGATTTAAAAATACAGAATAAAAAAACCAGCTATGATATGAGAAAATTTTAGTAACTAATTTCTTAATCCACCAAAAATTCATTAAAACCATCTCAAAATTTATTTAAACTCAAATCTCTCTGAATTCTTTCATCCACATTACAACCTAAATGTAATGGCTAAATTTAAATTTCTTATCTTATAAAATCTATTTTGTTTTATTTTCATGTTAGGAGACATTTAAAGATAAAGCTGTGCTCATAAAATAATCCAAGTAAGTTTTACAAATACGTCGATAAGCAACAATTCGAAGGAGTCATAACAAAGTTTACAAAAGCATCTAATGGAGACATTAAACGTTAAACATGCCATATCAAAAGATTTCACATACAACAACTTCAAGAGACATAGTTTTGTTTGTAAATCCAATACACTTATCTGTCGTCATCCAAATCATTCCTCTGCTGGAGGCGATCGCGAGAGGCTGCTTCAGTTCCAACAACACAACAAAATGTAAGTATGATATCGACATAAGTCAATTCCAATGCAAAGATAGTTTGAGTTGGGCTTATTACCTCTCGCGGATCGGGCTTTCTGCACCATCACCGGCTTCTTCTTCTTCCATTATAGGTCCAGGGCTCTCAACTTGACCATTCTCAGGGCTTGACTTCGACCTTGACCTCTCCCTCTCCCTCCTCTTCTCATATGGAGGAGGACTCCTGCTTTCACTACGTCCTTTTCTTGGACTAATGTTCCTCACAGCTCCATTCTCTGGGCTACCCACCCTCTCCCTCCTACGGTCATCCCTTTTATAGTCTGGGCTNACCGGAAGATTTTATTAATTTATAATATTTATTAATTTATCGAGTATTAATTTATAGAGATTTTACTGTATATTAGTTTTATTTATATATAATAAAAATGATACTTTTGAAAATAGTCAAAGAAACATAGTATTTTTTGAAAATTACTATATTAAAAGTGATAATTATGAAATCTTCTCATGAAATAGTTGCATAGATTTCTACTTTTGTAACGGTCCTATTTTTTTAAAATAATTTAATTATTAAAATAAGTTTTAAATAATATTAATTTTATTAGAAAAAAATTAATTAAAAATATTGAAAAACTCTGAAGTTATTGTTAAAAATATTTTAAACTGCGTGAAAATTTATTATAGTTTTTATAATATGTATTACTAAAATGTTATATATAATATATAATCTTATGATTTTAAAATTTATTATTTAAAATTTTAATTACTAAATTATCAAACACAAACTAAAGTCAGGATTTATCATTAATTATATAACGTTAGCCGCTAAAATATTCTATTTTAAATAGATTATATAGTTTAATTAATGTTATTAATCTAGTTTTATGTCTGGCGCCAAAAAAATTTAGACAGGCCATGACTTTATTATATACATGTTTTATTTTTTTGATGTGCATTCATATAAATCATATCCTACAAACTTTAACAAATGTTTGATATATCAAATACTTACAAAATTTATCAAATAATCGTATAATCAATCAATTATTATGCATAATTTATTAACTATTCTACATATTCTGCTAAACATTGTAAATTATTTTTACCTAAGTTGCATAATATCTATAAAATTTGTTAGTTATTTTACATAGTCATAAAATTTGTCAAATTTTGATAGAATCTACTAACTACTTTACAGAGTGTCAAATACTCAGCAGAGTCAATAAAATGATCTCCAAAATCTGCCAGACTCAAAGAGATGTATAAGTTTGAAAAGAAAGAAACAAGGGACAGGTCAAAGTCTCATGTTTATCACACCACTTATGCCTAGACGAGTGGGTTTTGAACTTAAACTTCTTAATTTTTGTCTCTTTTGATATTTTACTATCATTTCTTGTTTATAACTTTTTCCCCAAGTCGCAAGTTTACACGCGGTGTGTTCCACACGTTGAATTAAAGGTTGCCAACTGCCAAGTGGAGTTTGGAGATTAGATGACAACTCCAAAAAAAAAAAAACATGAACAATATTTCTAAAATGTGAAAATATCTTTATCCACATTTTTATTACTTATGAATTACTTTGTTTTAATATCATAAAATTTGTGTTATATACATAAGGCATAAAGAAAAATCTAATCAATAAAAACATGGAAGTTAGTTAATATGTAAACTATGAAGTGGGATTGGCCGGTCGGACGTTGACCAGACAAAAGAGTAGTCGGGCAAAATAGTGTTCAACAGAGGATTTCGTTTGGGACCAAAAAAAGAAAAGGAAGAGAGGTGCTTGTGGTTTGGGGCAAATCATGTTGCGATCATTTTTCTAAAAATAATTATATTATTACGATGTCACATTTTCTACTTATTATTTCTATATGATTAAAAATAAATAATTTTTGTTTTGTAAATTAATTATAAACAATATCATTGTATAAACATTTAGTTAATACATATTATCTATAATCATTAAAGAATAAAATTATAATTGAACAATATTAGTGATATTCATTAGTTCACCTATTATTATTCTATATTAGAAACTACTTGTATATTTTCACCTATTATTACTCCACACTTTAAATTTCAAATATAAATAATCAATTTCAAATTCAAATTACATCTATATCCATTAAAATATTTATATTCATATTAAGTATATTACCTCATATACTAATTGCTTTAATCCTCGTCTATATCCCTAATTTAAATTCTAATAAATTTAAATTAACAAACAATTCATAAAAAATTATTTTTCTTGCATAATAACAATCCAACAGACAATCATTTTAAACCCCAAAAATAAACAATCATTTTCAAATCAATACCACATATTTATTTACAAATTCAAATTTCATCTATATCCATTCCAAACTCCATTAAAACTAATTTTCAAATCTATAAATTCAAACAAATAACAAAATTAAATTTTTGAATCAATTTTCCATATCTATCTCTTCTAAATAAATCTTACTAAATTTAAACCCTTTACTACTACCAAACCTAATATCTTCACTATATATATTAAACCTTTTTCTCAACAATTTCAAACTTCCGAAACAACATATTATTAAACTAAACATGAATTCTCCAATTACTTAATTCAAAGACTTTAAACCATTCAAAACTGATTGGCGTATCCAAGTAAGATTAATCCAAATTTGAAAATAATATACAAAATTTTATGGTGAAACACTAAAAAAATGATTTTAACTGATGAATAGATTTTACTGCTTACAAATATGGCCCTGATGAGAACAAATTGAGTTATCATGTGAAAATTTATATTTCAGAATTGAACAAGTTGGAAGGTGACTTGTAGAGAATCATAGAATATTTTAAGGAGATTTGGAATCAAGAACGATAAATTAAATTAAGTGATAAGTAATGGATAGGTTATGTTTTTTTAAAGTAATTGATAGTATATATATTTCTTCATATATTAAGCATTTTAACTTTCGATTCTTATTTTATGTACAAAATTGAAAAAGGGATGGTGATCATGGACTCATGGTTATCTTTGATTATGGCCACTCTTTGTGCATTTTTTTCTGCCGTACCTTTTTGTCCTATATATTTGTTTTTTTGTTTCCTTTTTCGTATATATGTTGACAACAAAAAGTGAATACATGTATATATATTGTTTGCATATGCTCTTTAGTCTTTATACGAAAATTTTCTTAAAGTGGGTTGAGTTAGATGTAGAAAATGTCTTTCGGTAGATGAGATCTCAGTCCCAACAAAAGAACCTTGCGGCGTATCACACGTGTTCCTCTGATTCATTTATATAACAATTTGGTCAAATGAGAAATCAATCAAAGTACACGATGAAACAAGATTACAGTTAAAGAAACAAAATACACTTAAGGTTAAAAAAAATTTAAGTTATTTTGTGGAGAAAATATTTGGTCTATAAAGTATGATATCAATTCAGTAAAATACAACAAGAAAACATGCTAGAATTCACAAGTAAATTCTATCAAAAATTTATGTGTAGTAATTATTTTTATTCACTTTCAATACAAATAGTTGTTCCAAATTGTCAAAATCAAATCCATAAAAGTATGTCAAATTTTTTAATGATTTCAACATATTTACTAAAAATACGAATTTTCGATAAATTTTTACATATTTACTAATATATTTTGGACTCCTATGTTTTTACTAGTTTAATATTTATTTAAATTAGTATTAACAATTTTATTTTATTTATTAATATATATGTGCAGTTCATAATTTAATTTAAAATTTAAATATAAATTCAAAATTTAACTTCTTTTTTTCTAGAAATGGTGATTGAACTCGCAAAGAAAAAAAATTCATAAAATAAAAAAACTAGTATTTTTCGTTTTATTCGAAAATATTTTGAATTAAATACACGAAAAATAAAAATAATTATACCGGATAAAACATAATCCACCAAAATAAAATTGATTTGATCAGTAAAAAAAATTCGATTTTGAATTGATTTTAAAAAT
The DNA here is from genome assembly GCA_000411055.1 of Leavenworthia alabamica. Lineage (NCBI taxonomy): Eukaryota > Viridiplantae > Streptophyta > Magnoliopsida > Brassicales > Brassicaceae > Leavenworthia > Leavenworthia alabamica. Next base: position 12,655 of record KE159178.1, on the reverse strand, counting down.
AAAATATTATCTAAATCAATGGGCTAGAAAACCATAGTTCTAGGGAGAATGACAGGATGTGAAGAATAGCACACAACAAAAATTAGAAAAGATTTCTATTACTCCCACTGATTTAAAATAGATGTAGGTTTAAATAATTTTACATAAATTAATAAAATAACTAAAGTTTTTATTCTACCGCTGTTAATATATTATCTAATTTTTATTGATCAATATATTAAAATAAGAAAAATAAAATTGTATTTTTCTGTGAAACGTTTACCATGAAAACCTAAAACGATATTTGATAAAAAAATCAAATCTAAACGAAACTTATTTAAATAGTAAAAAATTATATATATATATATATATATATATTTCTAAGTTAATGCACAAATTATCAGTTAATTTTTAATTGAAAACTTATTAACATTAATGGAACTATTTAATATTGAAAATAAAATAATAATATAGATTCCTTTTACTCGGAACGTTTCTTCATACAGTTAAAAACGAATCATCATCATCATCATCAATGTTTATTTATTTTATTTTGGAAATGGAATCATGAATGTTGACTAGGATATGAATATATGATAGATGTATAACATTTCGATTTTTGCTTGTAAGACCAAAGATTCTTTCTTTTGACATCATTTATATATTAAAATAATACAAGAATGACGCGTCAATGCATATCAATTAGATTCATTGAATTGTGAGAGATGAAATCATGAGTAACTTCTTGTTCCCCTGTTCCCATCTTTTCATCTTCTTACTTAATATATTTAATTAATTGTCATTAGTTGTTGTAATCTTATAATCTATGAAAAGGTAATTACTCACTTTTCCTATTACATTAAAATAAATATATATTAAAAAAAGAGAGACAAAAATAAAAGTTTGTCTTTATAGCCGAAAAAAATAAAGGAGTTTTTTGTGGTTGTGAAAGTCAAAAGAAGAAGCGCTTCTTTGTTGGGTTTAAAACCAACACTAGCCAAGAGGGCTGGTTTATCAATTTGAGTATTTGACGGCTATCACATCCAACGGTCCATATTTAATTGGGGTCATTTTTATATTCCTTTCCCTTTTAAGATTATTTTATATACTCTATACAATCTAACTAAAGTCGGCAAAGTAATGATTTATTAATATTCAATTTGAAGTAGAGAAAACAAACACTGTTTCAATTCTCTTTTGACTTTCAAATCTTTCTTCTTGATAAAATTTTGGACGAGTTGGTGACATTAACTCTCCATGTTCCCAAGAACATTATTAAACTTGTTGGGAAGAACAAAGTTAACAACTCAAGTCTCTATCAATCAAGATCAAAATATAATAGCTAGTAGTAGATTGCGTTCACTACTTGAATTTTATAAGTGAACATCGATAAGATAACAATGTGTGTGTGGAGTTGTTGCGTTTATAGACTCTCATGTCTCTACATTTGAGACACTTTCATTTTCTTTACTTTTTTTAGTAGTTTTAGCCTAATAAGTTACCAAACTCTTTACAACACCTCTCCATTGTAGTAATGTTTCTGCCTAACTTTATCTTTCCCCTCTTTTATCATCCTCATTTTTAGTTACCCATTACATAATATGACGATAATGTATATAAAATAATATAACCATGTTGAGTATGGCCACAATTTCCATAAATAAAACCGAACCAAAGAAGAATCAACCAAACAAGACAAAAAATTTTGGTTGAGTTTGGTTATAGTTTTCATAAAACCCAAATGCGAACCACTAAGTTCCTGTCGAGTCTCTTCTGACATATGTTGTTCATGTGAAGAGAGAAGATAAGTTGCGCTCATATAATCCAGATTCCAGAGTAAAGATCAAAGTTTTACGATAACCCAAACTCGATCGAGTCATATAATAAAGTTTACAAAAGTATTCAAAGGAGACACTAAAAATTAAACATGACATAGCAAACGACTTCAGGTACAACTACTTCACGAGACATTGTTTTTTTGTAAATCCAATATACTTTTCTCTCTGCATCCATATCATTCCTCTGCTGGAGGTGACCGCGAGGGGCTGCTTCAGTTTAGACCACACAAAAAGAAACATCTAAGTGTTATTATGTTGATACAAATCAAATGTAATCTAAAGATAGTTTAAGATGGGTTATTACCTCTCACGGATTGGGCTTTCACCACCATCATATCCTCTTCCTGCTTCTGTTTCTTCTTCCAGTATCGGTCCAGGGCTTTCAACTTGACCATTCTCAGGGCTTGACTTCGACCTTGACCTTGATCTCTCCCTCCTCTTCTCATATGGAGGAGGACTTCTGCTTTCACCACGTCCTTTTCTTGGACTTCGGTTCCTGTCAGCTCCATTCTCTGGGCTAGCCACCCTTTCCCTCCTACGGTCATCCCTCTTGTAATCTGGACTAAGTCTTGCTCTCTTGTAAGGGCTCGGGCTGCGTCTTCCTCGTCCATAATCAGGACTAGTCCTTTCCCTTCTGTGAGCTACTGGACTAGCACCTCGGCCATAGTCAGGGCTTCCTCTTTCTCTTCTGTAAGGACTAGGTGATCGTCTTCTCCTATCAGGTGACCTATCGCGCCGTCTCTCAGGACTATTTCCATTCCCTCTTGAATCATCACCTTTCATTGCATACTCAACTGAGATCACCTTATCCATCAGCTTACTTCAAAAACAAATATTAACAAGAAGCTCAAGTAAGTAACTGGTTAGTGATAAGTGAAATGAACATGAAATAAACCTTGAATTTGTAGCATCCAGTGCTCTAGTAGCATCTTCTTGAGACTCATATTGGATAAATGCAAAATTCCTTCTGATCCTAACATTCACGATCTTTCCATACGGCTCAAAGTGTCTTTCCAAGTCACGAGTCCTAGTGAGCTCTGCATCGAAGTTGATCACAAACAGAGTCTTGGAAGGTCTCATGCCAGATGATCTCCTTGAACCACTTGATCTTCCACCACCTCCACGGTCATTCTATATCAATCATTCTATAACTTAATCCGTTCTTTTACTACTAAGTCTGAAAACGATAGTGAATTTCTTACCTTTGTCCACTCCACACGGAGTCTGCGACCCTTACGGCCATATTCAAAGCGATCAAGTGCTCGGATGGCATCTTCAGCATCCCTTTCGTCTTCCATATAGACAAAAGCAAACCCTGGGGAAAGAAACAAAAGGCAAAAAAATCAGAGCATAAGTACAACGGAGATACTAAACCAGGTAAAAAGATCTCCTCCAAAAGCATTTACACCACGAAACCATCCTCTTAGGATCAGTTCATAAGAAAAAAGCCTTTACAGACCAGTCCCTAGAACCTAAAAGCTCTGCAAACTATAAGTGACTAGTAAAGTAGTTTTACAGACCTTGAATTATGGAATTAATATGTCAATATTTAACTGAAAACGAGGAGATCAGACGGATTGTGAACAGAAACGGATTGTGGAGCATGCTCCATATGATCTGATGCCTCTGCTGTGAGAGGTTGGTATGATTCTACGAAAGAAGCATGTCGAGGAAGTAGAAAAGTCAAGAGGAATGAAATGCAACTAAGGCGGGGATATGAAAACGTAGTGTGTCATTGCGCATGAAGGCGACTTTTGGACAGGGAATGGATTTTCCATATGGTCCATCCGTGGGCTTGGTGGGAGAACAGGCATCCCAAGATCGGAAAATATCCTGCGTCAAAATCAAATGTTGAGTATCGCCGTTTTTATCCTAAAATTACTCAATCTGTTCTCTTCTGAGGCGTTCTCTGAACTTCACGCTGGGATTGTCAAGTGGTTAGGCAGATGCTGGTGAGTCCGATGATTGAAGAATCAATGATATACAGAATGTGGGATGCAGAGAGAACACGATGAAAGGACGGTCCTCCACTGAATCTCACGGAATGTGGTCGTAAGTGGATTTTGAGATTCGGTTGTGCTCATCGGATTTGTAGAGGTTTACGAGGAGACAGACTTCTTTATACATCAAAGTTAACCACAAATAAAAACTACAAGAAGAACAAAAAACAAGAGCAAAGACTTACCAGCTTTCATATCAACCCTATCAACTTTGCCATATTTTCTGAAAAGACGCTCAAGATCACTCTCACGAGCATCATAGTCAAAGTTCCCACAGAAGACAGGCTTCATGTTTCCTGCAAATAGATACCATAGAAATGATTTATAACTCCTCTCAATCAACAAAGGCTAAAGCTATCAACAAAGTAGAAACCAAGTAGATCACAAATTTGATAAAAAAACACATTCCAGATGAGAAACAACAACAAACATATGATTAAGATCTGAGACCATGAACATAACAGAAAATAAAATCAAACACTTAATGATCATATGTACTCGAATTTTTTCAAATATATTAACTAAATCAAAGTCTAATTTCATCATAATCCATAAAATACCAACGCAAAAAAATTTCAAATGTAAAACAATAATCAGACTCTAATATAATTACTATCCATAACATACCACAGCAAAAAAAAAAATCAAAGCGCAGCTAATGAGAAATCATCAGATCTGAAATCAATCATAAGAGAAACCAAATGAAAACAAAGCAAAGAGAAGATACAAATTACTAACAAACGTAATAAAAGCATGATGAAAATTCAAAGAAGAAAAATGAAATTGATATCGATTTTAATTTGGCGAACCAGACTGAGATCGAATTGAAGGTTTTTTTTAAACTACAGATTACTAAATCTATTTGAAGTTTACCTTTACCGAGCGTTGAAATCGTATCGGCCGTCGGAAGTCGAAACCCTAGATGTAGAAGAAGAAGCAGCTCTTAGATATTTTTTCGAGGCTCCGTAGATAATGAAACTGAAACTGATAATACCTTTTTATTATTTTATTTTTTCTTTTCTTTTTAGTCTCTCTTTTTTTATCAATTTTTTATTACTAGTCACCCTTTTAATATTTAAAGCCGTGTTATTCAAATTAAACTTAAAATAATTTTGATTTATTTTATATACAACTAATCTCACAAACAACAAGAACTGTTTTTAGGAATAAGGAAATCTTTATATTATATTATATTATATATATTGCAATCTTTTATTATTGGACCTGTCTTAAGAAAAAATAATAATACATAACTGATCTAAGGAATTTACTAGGTTTGCGCATTCGATTCGGTTCGAATTTTTCGGTTTTTAGTTATCCGAAGTGAAACATATCAAAATCCGAACAGAATTCGATTTACTTCGGTTCGGTTTTGATTCGGATTTTTTGGATTCAGATTCGGTATTGTAAAAAAAATTATCCGAAATCAAAAACCGAATCCAAAATCCGAAAATTTGAGAAAAAAATCCGAAAACCAAACAAATCCCAAAAAAAACCCAAAACTCAAAACCCAAAAAAACAGAAATCCCTTAAAAACCGAAACGAAAAATAAAAACATTAAAAATCCTTGATAAACCGAAATCCGAATCCAAAACCGAAAAATATTTAATCCATAAACCGATCGGTTTTAACATTTAAATCGGTTCGGTTTCGGTTCAAATTTTTTGGATCGGATTTCGGATTCGGATTTATGCCCACCCCTAAAATTTACTATTGAGATTTTACAAATCATCACGTAATATTTTATCATTATTCATTAAAAAAATTAAATACATTGAACTAAAATATATTTTTAGCTTACAATCATTTTTACTTGTTTTCACAAAACTCTTCATACATTTTTGTGCTAACTATCTAATTATAAATTTATAATGATGGATTTTGATTCATCATCATAAACATGAGATACTGTTGATATAACTCCCATAACAAGAATCCTATAATTGTGTCTCTTACGAGACTTTTCAAAACCATTTGAATCCAACCGTTGGATGTAGTGGTGCTATTATCAGATGAACCTCTTCTTCCTACTAAATCCCTAAACCGGAGATCCCCTGAGTCTGATACCAATGCATATATAACTCCGTTCATGTGTCCTTTTCCGATCACACCCACTACTGTTTTACATCCATTCACCGCCTTGCTCCTCTTCAACGACCAAGCTAGATACTGTCAAAACATAAACCATTACTTATCATTTTTATACTCGGTTTGGATCGGTTAGTCTTTTTTGGTTTATTACAAAAAACTTGTGTTTTGGCCGACTACTGGTTTTGTCGTTTTTTATTAGTCGCTAAATTGGTTGTTACGACTAAATAGTGATTAAACTTGTAATCGGTAAAAATTAGTCGCCAAAATGTTGAGTTGCTAATTAATAACTATTTAGCCACTATTTGTAGTTATTAATGATCTCTGGATCACTATTAAATAAATATTTAGAGATAAACTGTTATTACTAGTCGCTTTTAAATCACTAAATAATCGCTAAATTTGGTGATTAAATATATAATCGTCATTTTTAATCGCTAAAACCATGTTTTTTATTAGTGTTTTTTTTATAATCCGGTTCACTTGCTTATATATATAAATCCGGTTTATTTTCAAGGTTAAATAAATTTTTGGTTGAGTCTAATATGTAGTTTCTATTGTTTCCTCAACCTTAAGAGATATATATAACTTACAGTGTCTCTTTCATGAATCAATGGCTGTAGTAGAGATGGATATGAGTAACTTAGCCTTTCATAAAGCTGCAAACTACCATTGCTTTCATTAGTCTCTTGTTCCTATTGCAATGTATAAACAAACCAAAAGTTACAACTTGAACATCTTCTTGTAAAGCTATGGAGAAAAGAACAAAAACCTTAAGCTCAGCTGCGGATAAACCCGATGACGAGGTAATAGCCCGAGTTACAGCCATCAATAGATTAAGCTTCTCTCCCCATTTCAAAGAGTTCCAAGCCCTTTGTAACTATAAACATTATAAGACACATTAACTTGAAATCCAAGAATATAACAAATAAGATTCATTTTTATTATACTGTTATTTCGATCGGTCTATCTCCAAGAACAAGTTGCGCACCAACTTCCTCGGAAGCTTTCCTCGCAGCACGAAACTACAACAAACACCATGGATCAATAAGAGTCTTCTAAATTACCTAAAAATACAAAAATCAAAATCTCATGGATTCTGAAAACCACCTCATCCCCGAAAGGTCGGTCAGCAACCGAAGATAACTTCGAAGAGAAAACCGCTAAAAGAAGTCGTAAAACCAATGCAGTTTGGCCTCCTAATAATCATCCCAACACAACACACAAACCAAAGAATCAATCAAGCCATTGAAGTCACAAAGTAATGTAAGTTATATATATAAGTACCCAAGTCTAAGCTTCGACCAACAGCACCAAAAAAACCAGAACCAGTCAATGATAACACTCCAGATTTTAAATCTTGATCAACCTCTCCTTCAACACTTGAAGTATACATAATCCCAGCTCTGCAACATTAACTAACCAACCTCAACCTCTGCAATTTTTAAATCTATTTTATTATCAAGAAACTTGACTTTCCTGCTACGACAGAGTTCGACTGCGACATTATCTGGTTTAACTGTACGAACGACACGGTCAACGTAAGAAGCAGATTCTTGAGAGATATGTGAAGTGCCTATAAGCCAAATAAACTCAGGTTCGATAAACTCTTTACGCCAAGATGGAACAGGACCAAAGCTTTGTTTCTGGATAAGAATTAGTGTTCCGTTATCAGCTAGGTCGAGTAACTCAGGGAATGTTTTAGCTATTATGGCGCGTGAGTTTGATGAGATCTCGTTACGGAAATCGAAGTCAGGTGGAGGAGTTTGGACTGAGACTTTGATTGGTTTGAGTGGTTTTGAAGTTGAAGGAGGGAAGAAAGGGAAGGTCAGTGGTGGTTGATTATTTAGGAGCTTCATCGGAATGATGAACAGAGAGATATGAAAATTTGATTGGTTTAGATTTCATTTGAGTTGTGGTTTTGTGGTTGATGAGAAGGCACGTTTATGACCAAAACTACTAGTGTGTAGTGTCCATTGTCCAGTCATTATTTTCACTGTAACTTGATTCTAACTTATGATTGGAGGAAATATGTAAAATCTTAATTTGTATATTTGGGTATAAATTCGGTTGAGATACACTCATAATATAATTTCCGAAATCTTATCTTTATTCAAAATTATATTTATTTATCCGAAATTTGTATTGATTTATCCAAAATTTTATATCCGTTTATCTAAAATCATATTCATCTATCTGAAGTTGAATCTAAAACCAGAATAAAGTATTGGATTTTATTGTAGTAATATTTAAAAAAATGTAAACAAGCTTTGATGTAAAAAACAGTAAACAAGTCATCTCAAAAAAAATTCTAGATAAAATAGAATTCTTTTATACACAAAAATCTATTTTGTATATTTTATTTAGAATCATAATATACTCTTTTGTTTATAAATATTTGTTTGTAAAATAATGAAACTAATTGACATTATATTTTCAATATATAAAATAGAATTTTAAGCTTAAGAAAATAATAATAGTAATACATATTTTACTATGTAATAAATAGAAAATTTTCAAACATGAAGTATCAAAATATGGTTTAAATTATGGAGTCTAAAAGCAAATGTTTGTTTTTTTGTGGTTCTACATAGAAACGTCTCTAAGAGCATCTACAACTGTTTTAATATAGTTTCTTAATATTAAAATAATATAAATTATATCATAAAATGTATACCAAGAATTTTGTATCACGAACCGTCTCTTAATTAAGAAACTTTAGAATATGTTTCTTAATTTTGTTTTTTCGATTTCGTGAACTATTATTTAAATATTAATAAGAATTGTTTATGGGTCACTCTCCATTGGAGATGGTCTAACTTTCTGGTTGATTTATAAATGACTGAGCAAAATATTCTGGAATTTAGAGTAGAACTAATTTTTGCACAAGTCAATGATGTAGTGAATTGTGAAATGAGTTGTTTTCTGGTGGTTTTTGTCTCAATTCGGTTGAGCGTTGTTATAAGTTAAAAATCGAATCTAGGAATTTGCAACTGAAACCAAGACTGGAGTATGGAGCTGTGTCATATCAAAACATTAGATATGTACAAAAAGAAAGAAATAAAAAAACATATAGAAGACTATTCTTGAATAATTAAAAAACTGTTATTTTAATGTATTTGGACACGTACACATTTTTGCTTAGTTGATAATTATCAAAAATATAATATGAAGTAGGGCCCACTTTAAAAAGCGCGTGGGTCAAACCGCCCACACAACGTGGCTCGTCTCTCGAACTAAAGAAAGCAGTTACAATCCAACTGTCAAAACCGTGTCCCTATGACGTCACCCGTAACCCTTTCTTTTTTTACTTTAAACGAAAGCTTCTTTTGTCTTTTTCTAAATCGTCCCCTTTCCTCGAACACAACACACTTAGACTAAGGACACGTGTCAGTTAATACCGTGGGACAGTTGTCATTACCAGATCTTCCGTGTTCTAACTTTTTACAACCTTATAAAAAAGAACACAACTTCACTTTCTGTAATTAAAACACTCTTTAAAAATATCCGCAAAGTTAAAGAAAGAGAAATTAAATATCTTATCCAAAATGAATCATTTTTATTCAAGCTTCTCAGACTCGTTTTTCTCAATCTCCGATCATAGATCTCCAGTTTCTGATGGTAATGAGTGTTCACCGAAGTTAGCTTCGTGTTGTCCGAAGAAAAAAGCAGGGAGGAAGAAGTTTCGTGAGACACGTCATCCGATTTACAGAGGAGTTCGTAAGAGAAACTCTGGTAAATGGGTTTGTGAAGTAAGAGAGCCTAGTAAACAATCTAGGATTTGGTTAGGAACTTTTCCGACGGTTGAAATGGCTGCTCGTGCTCATGATGTTGCTGCTTTAGCTCTTCGTGGTCGCTCTGCTTGTCTCAATTTCGCNGGATGCTCTTGCCGCCGCCGGAAGCTTGCTGGAATTATAACGACTTCGAAATAGATGATGCTGACGTGTCACTTTGGAGTTTTAGTGTTTAATTATTTTAATATATATAAATAATTATATAGGATTATTTGGACTTGTAGGATTGGTCCGCAGTTCCGTACTTCACTTTTTTTTTTATTAGTATAGTACGGAGTCAAATACCAAATCTGGTAACTAATAAATCATTTATTCTTTATAATAATTTTGTAAACGTTTTATTTTATAACACTTTTGATTTAATTAGAGCTATCAAAATTGTAAATTTTGTATGTTATACATGAAACAGAGGATATATTTATCTTGGTTTTCGATTATATATTGACCATCTTATCAAATCTCAATGGCTTATAAAAAAACTTGGAACTATGCCTCTGCTTTTTCTAAATGTGGCATGATTGGTGTGTGGCTTGTTAACTCTATGCACTTGTGTAGTTTGCGTCGACACTTATCTGGGAGACATGTTATGACAACCAAGTGCTCATATTCGTAACAATAAAAAATAAACAAAACCAAGTGTTCATATTCTCTGTTTAAAGCTAGCATTTGGTCGATGGATGTGTGAGTTTGTTTGGAATTGTAACCAAAATGTGTTAATGCTTGTAGATTCATTGTGTTTTGTAAGTGAAACTGTGAATAACATACTATATAAGAAAGAGGAAAATTAAAATAAACTGTAATTGGACATATGGTGATAAATATAGATACTTACATTGTTGGAGTAAATGAGATAATTTCTCATTGTTAATGGTCATGAGAAGCTTATTAGTGATATTGATTTGCCTTCTGGTTCAAATATTTCTGTAAGGTAAACACAAAAGTTTATTACAGTATTTCTTTTTGTGTATACGACACCATAATTTGTAAGAAGAAGTATTGCACTAATTTTAATGCATATTCAAGATTTATAGGTTGTTGGAGATAAGTTCTTTGCATGTACAAGATTAATAAACAGATCATTACAATCCATGTGTTAGTGTTACTACTTTATCTCATATCATTCTTCTAATTAATTTTCATGTATATAAATCTTTAGTCAAAATAAAAAAATTTGAACAAAACTTCACTTTGATCATGATTAAATACTTTAGATTGAGATTTATATTTAAAAAGTTGTAATTACAACAACTCAAATAATTACTCTGTTTTTACACTTAAATTAAGAAAAATAAAATTCTTTATTTTTGTCCCTCTTTAATACAATAGTTAAAAATTTGATTGATCATTACATTAAATATTAACTAAAAATTTTTACTTCAAAATTGCAGTAGAAATTCCAAAACTACATATAAAATGAAACAATATTTAAAAACTAAAACAACATATAAAATGAAATAGAAAGAATAGTAATTAGACCAGGCGAGAAACAAGAGTATTCCTTCTTCATTATAATAATTTAACCAAGACTCTAAAATCTTTGTATGAATCCATGACCAATAAATAACTGTTGGTGAACCATAAAAGCTTCCTCACATAAAGATGAACGAAACGAGGCTCATGCTTCATCTTATTATATAAACCTCATCAAACCTATTTTTATTTTTCTACTCTTATCTATCAAACTTAACCATTCATTCATAATGGGTTTTCATATGTTATGTATATTTCTCATAATACCCATCGCAACATTCATCTCCCATATCTCATGTGACCAAGGTATAATATTTTATTTGGCTCTTTACACAATCACTCAATGAACTTTACAATATCACTCTTATTAATTTAGGGTTTATTCTTGAAGCTGGTTATTACAGGTTTATGAAAGATGCAACATTAGCACCAATGTTCTCTAGGTTCGATTACATAATCATCGGAGGAGGAACCTCTGGTTGTGCCTTAGCCGCAACGTTAGCTCAAAACGTTACCGTTTTGGTTCTTGAACGTGGAGGCTCTCCCTATGATAATCCAACAGCGACAGATATAGGAAACTTCGCTAACACACTCTCTAACACATCACTTAAATCGTGGTCGCAGCTTTTTGTGTCCGAAGACGGCGTTTACAACACACGTGCGCGTGTCCTTGGTGGTGGCTCAGTACTAAACGCGGGGTTTTACACACGTGCGGGAGATGAGTATGTGAAGGAGGCTCAATGGAAGAGCGATGAAGTGGAAGCTGCTTATGAATGGGTTGAGAACAAAGTAGCGTTTGAACCGCAGGTTTTGGGATGGCAAAAGGCGTTGAAAGATGGACTTTTGGAAGCTGGAGAGTTTCCTTACAATGGTTTTACGTATGATCATATCTATGGGACCAAGATCGGTGGTACCATCTTTGACCCGTCCGGTCATAGACATACGGCGGCTGATTTGTTAGAGTATTCTAATCCGGACATGATTGTTGTCTACTTACATGCTTCTGTTCACAAGATCCTTTTTACTACAAAAGGTATTCTCATCATTTATTTATTATTATTTGGTTAAGAGAATGCAAATCCGGTTTAAGTTGTTACTACCAAATCCGGTTAGTACCAAATCTTTGGTTCATATTTTTGCGGTTCTTGATTTTATTGGTTTTGAGAAATGGTAGTATGCAATTTGGATGGTCGTATGAATCATTTTTAAGATGTTATGGATAAAAAAAATGGCAACTAATGTGATCTCATTAGATTTAACTTTAATATACACTTAACTCAATCTAAATTTTATCGGATTTGGTTTGGTTTGATTTGGTTTGGTTTGGTTTGATTTGGTTTAGACTAAAATAGATGTATTGGACAGGAAGGTTAAGACCAAAAGCATACGGAGTAATATTTCAAGATGAGAACGGAGTGTTACACAAAGCAGAGCTAGAGAAGAACTCAATGAACGAGGTTATTTTGTCGGCGGGAGCCATCGGGAG
>KE159174.1:9317-22500 GCA_000411055.1 Leavenworthia alabamica | reverse complement strand
TCAGGTGGTGGTGGGAGTGGTTCAGGTTCAACCGGTCGGTTTTGTTGCTCGGGTAAGTTTTCCATGGTTCTTTGCAAGAATAGGGAAATAACAAAAGAATCTTAGTACGTAAAAAAAATGGAAATTAATCAATTAAATAAAAAAATGGAAATTTTTGGAATAACACAATTTTTTGGTATTTTTCTAGGGTTTTAAATAGAATAAAAATAAGAGTGAGTTTGATTCAAAGCTGGCGACAAGCTCTCTCTTTGAATCAAAACAAAGATGGTTTAAAACAAGGTTTGGGATAGGATGGAGACTATACAAGATGGCGACAAGCTCTCTCTTGTGAAGTCAAGGTTAGAGTTTGAAGATGGGTTGAATACACGACAAAGAGGGATGATTACTCTCTTATACGGTGTGGGTTGCCTAGTTCTAGGACTTCTCACTCAAGAACAAGGACTTAAAGATTTTCTAGGAGTTTACTCGACTAGAAAGAATAAGAACAAAGGTTGTTTTCTCGAAAATTAATCTGCTTATTCTCATACTATGAGGCGTCTTATATAGCAATCCTCTTGCCAAAAGAAATGGAAAAAATGACATAATGGAAAAGTACTTAAACAAATAAATGGCAAAAGGTTCAAAAAGGAAATTTAACTTAACATAAAATGGAAAAAGTCTTGATTCCTTCTTGGCCGAAAATTGGCTTATTTTGGTCGAAATTTTGTTGGTTTAAATCTTGAAGATTTGGTCCAACTTAATTTAAACTATTGGTTAAATCTTGAAGACTTGGTCCAAATTAATTTAGACCAACCGGACCAAAATATTTAATTGATAATTCAACAAATACTTTGGTCCAAATCAAAGTTAACATTGGTTCTTGTTGCAAAGAATATGCAACAAAAACATGCAATCTAAGGGTATGGTCGCATTAAAAACTCCTCCCGGAAAACCCAATGGGATGAAACTCGGGTTAGAGTAAAAGAGTGTCATTCCTTAGACTGACTTTGAAGCTTTCAACCAATGGTAATGGTGAAGACTTCTTCAAACGATGATGTCTTCAAGAGAGGCCAAGTGAAGTCCTCACCAGTCACTTGGCTTGTTTGGGCCGGTTCAAGCAGCTGGTGGTCCATGAGTTCTTGAGTAGCTTTGATAAACAATAGTCGGATGTGTTTATCCTTGTTTCTGGTCATGGGACCTTCTCTGAAGGTTGGGATGCTGGTGTGGTTGGTTTTGCTCCAGGTTACAGGTGGCTCTTGTCTTGGCAAAAGGATATTAGGCTGGATGGCCTCATCAAGTGGATTGTCATTGAGTCTTGGTGATTTTTTGGTTAGCACTTTAGGTATTGAGNCGGGCCGCGTTTTAATGACAGACTCTGTTGCGAAATTTTAAGATTTAAAAACGTTTTGAACTTATTTTTAACATTAGATTTTCTCTTTCTAAATATTTCTGAGGTGATTTTTGAAGCTCTAATATCTCTCTAGAAGATTTATTCCAATTTGGAGAAGTTTCTCTAATCCTTTATCTCAATTTCAATTTGATTGTTGATATGATTTCTGTTTCATTGATTTTGTGCTTTTATCTTGTGTTGATGATGTGTAAGTAGTCTAATTGCTAAGTTGCTAGGGTTTTAGGGATTAGATTAGGGAATTGAACTCAAATAGGATGCCAGATCATGTAAACATTATCATCTATGTTGTGATTATCAATCTGATTCACTTGATCAATGAATTAGATCATGTTAGGCTAGGTTTTCATTCCGAAAGTTTGCGAATCACCAGAATTAGCTTAGATGATGCGGATATGTCTTAAACCAATGGAATTTGAGTATTAGAAATCCGTAGACTGATCGAACCATTTGGAAATGCGTGTTTAGAATTGCCGAGATCAAGCGGAAGCTTAGATGCTCGGATTCTAAACATTAGCTATCATAGTTATGGAAGTAGTATGATAGGTTGAATCTGTTCGAGTCTGATGCGAGTTAAATGTGATCCTGAATAGTAGTTTGATTCTCTGAAGTCCTAATCCCGTGTCCCTAGTGCTTAGTATCTTCATTCATAGTTTTAAAAAACGTTATTAGTCTTGTTATTCATTGTGTAACTGTTGTTCCTCGAGAATTCGATCCCCAAATACTATTGTGTTTTGACTGTACACTTGCAGTATAGTTTGGGTTAAAACCTGTCGTATCAGTTTTTCCTTCTAAAATCGTTTATTAATGAATATTGTTAAGGTCTTGGATTACAAATGGAAGTAAGAAAGGAGGACAAGAATAATACATTCCCCAATCTTGTTCTGATAATATTGCAACCTTTGCTAAATGGTCGGCACATAAATTATGTTTCCTATTTTTAAAATAAAAAATAACTTTTTCAAACATAAATCTCCATCGTCTAATCGTCTCCAAGTAGGTGAGTAGGCGTAGATTTTCTGAGCCCCCATTTATTAGTCCATTGATGTGAGAATTATCACCCTCGAACTCGATACTCCGGTATCCATGACTCCATGCCGCTTGTAATGCCCAAATTAAGGCTGAACATGCCCAAATGAAGCTTGCAGCTTCTTCTATCGATACTCTTCCTTTGAATTTTTCCATACCACAAACTTGCAATATACCAAGGTTGTTTCGTATGATCCATCCCATTCCAGAACAAGAGCCATTCGCATGGTGAGATACATCATAGTTACATTTCATTGTAGTCCTAGTTGGTGGAAACCAATGATTTTCTCGATGCGGAAACAATAATACCTCTTGTTCTGGTTTATGTGTTTGAGTTTCATCTAACCATTCTTTAATATCCTGTTTGGCTTTGTTAAGAATGTCTTCAAAACTAAACAGCTTCCGATTAAAAAGGAGATCATTTCTTCCTTTCCAAATTCTCCAGAGAATCCAACAAGGTAAAAGCCGTAACGCTTCTTCAACTCTTTGATCTTGGCTTAATGGAAAGATGAACCGTAACTTATCTTCCAGAGGGACCAATAGATTTAATAAAATATTACATGGGAAACCCGCAGCAAGCCATATTTGCGATGAGCTATGGCACGTAAAAAAGACATGGTCACTTGTTTCATATTCTGTACAACATCGCGTACAAAAAGAATTAACTCAGATATTACGATGTAACAGATTTTCTGCAACTCCAATTGCCTTAGACGCGATTCTCCAAAGAAAATGTTGTAGTTTTGGGGAAGTTTTAAATCTCCAAATCGAAGTTGCAATATCGGAATGGTTATGTAAAGGAGCTTGTGATGCTACATTATTTTTACTTAACGTAGAAGCCAACCAATAACCAGATTTCACGGTATAAATTCCATTTTGTGAATGTTGCCAGAGGAGCATATCCTTTTGTTGATAGAACGGTAAAAATATTTTACTTATCAACACCTGGTCAGATGGGTGGATAAGCTCACTTATTTTTTGATAGTTCCATTGCTTAGTTTCCTGGTCAATAATTGTTGATACAGGGAGGTTCGGGTTTACCGGTGGCAATAATAGTGGCGGCCTAGAAGGTATTGTGGGAAGCCATGGATCCAACCCAATGGTGGTATCGTCTCCGTTTCCTATATTTATTTGAATCCCTTTTTGGAGAAGTTCACTTCCAAATCGTAAAGACTGCCATCCATAAGATGGTCGTGTCCCTTTCTTAGCATCAAGTATACTCCCGTTAGAGAAATACCGACCTTTTAATAATTTATAGAGTAGACTCTCTGGATGGTTAATAAGTTTCCATACTTGATTTGCAAGTAAGGCTTGGTGAACCGATGCAAATCACAAAAACCCATCCCTCCGGCTCTCTTTGATTTTGTCAGTCGTTTCCATGCCACCCATGATATTTTACGGTTACCCTCTTTGGTTCCCCACCAAAATCTCGAGACCATGCTATCAATCTCAGAACATATTTCTTTCGGCAACTGAAAACAGTTCATCGAATAAACTGGCATAGCAAAGGCAACCGCTTTGATGAGTGTTTCTTTTCCCGTCTGGGATAGAAACCGAGATTGCCATCCATTTATTTTATTTTGGACGTTACAATTAATAAATTGAAACATTTCTTTTTTTTTCCTACCGAACTGTTCTGGAATTCCCAAGTACTTACCTCCACCGCCCATTTTTTTAATAGTAAGTGTCTGCATGATAGCATTTCTAGTTCTCTGGAAAACCCTACTTCCAAAAGTAATGGATGACTTCTCCAAATTAATAAGTTTTCCATAAGGTTTTTCATAATCCATAAATATTTCTCGAAACTGTAAACTGTTACTTCTATTCGCTCTTATAAAAAATAAAGAATCATCAGCAAAAAGTAAGTGTGAGACCAATGGTCCTTTATTACTTACAAGCACCATGGCCCCTGCTATGCAGGGACATATTTGTTTTATTTATTTTTCTATAATTTATAATAAATTAAAAATTAATATCACTAAATATATAAAATTCATAATAAAAAGCTAACTTTTTATTTATATTTGATTCAAAAAAAATAGATATTAATTTTAATATTTTTTGGATACTCATTTAATTTTATTTTAAAGAAAATATTGAGTTAAAATATAATGTAGATAAAACATAAAAAATATTTAAAGAATATATGATTTTGGAAAAAATAACAAAATATATATATATAAGAGATTGTTTTTAAATAAGTGATATGCAAAAAAAATTATGGTTTCCGTAATATTTAATTAATTATTTTTATTGAATTTCTTAAAATACAAAAAATATTATTAAAATAAGTTACATATTAATTAATTGTAATAACATAATTTTGTTGAAGAAATGAAAATAAATTTAAAGAAGATATAAACATTTTTATGTAATAGTGTTTAAAATATTTTTAAAATTTTATACCTTAAAAATTATAAATTTAAATTGAAACTGGTTTATTGTGAGAAATTTTAGGAATTTATTAAGCATTTAATTTTTATAATAATTTTTTAATTTTTTAAATAAAAAATAAATTGTAAAAAATTGTGGTGTTGACACGTAAATAAAATCATACGTGTCAAACAAAGAATGTATCAGTTTTTTTTAAGTTACCGCTGATTTAGTATATATAGATTTTAATGTCTTGTACTCTTCCATTTTGTTGTGCTCTTGTCATTAGACTACTAAGAACATCAGCACACAATATGAACAAATATGGAGACAAAGGATCTCCTTATCTTAGACCTCTCGTAGCAGAAAAAGAACCATAGGGACTGCCACTAATCAGAACTGAAAATGAAACTGATTTTATACATTGCATTATCCAGCCAATTCAACACTCTGCAAATCCTTTTTTTGTAACACTGCTTCCAAAAAGTTCCATTCGATACGATCATATGCTTTGCTAATGTCCGTTTTAACGGCCATATAAGAATTATCACATCGTTTTCTAGTTCGTAACGAATGTAATACCTCATGGGCAATAAGCACATTATCAGTTATACTCCGACCACTAATAAAAGCCGCTTGATTCTCCGATACAATCGAAGGTAAAATCAGTTTTAATCTCTTGACCAAAATCTTGGAAATAATTTTGTATAACACATTACAAAGACTAATAGGACGGAAATCCTTCATATTTTTTGGATTATCGATTTTTGGTATTAAGCACAAATTCGTGTGATTCTATTCGTGTGATTGTATTTCTTGTGTGACTGAAGGTCCAACTATATCCCAATATTCTTGATAGAATTTAGCCGTAAATCCATCGGGTCCTGGAGCTCTCATAGCACCTATAGCAAAAATTTCTTTTTTTATTTCCAAAGGGGTTACCAAACTTGTTATTGTTGTATTCATTTCTGGTGTTACAACTTGATGTATATTAGATAAAACACTATCAACATCTCCCGTGTTAGAACCTGAGAAAAGCTCACCATAATAATGTATTGCCTCTGTTGCAAATTTTTTTTTCCATATAAAACTCTCTCTTGCATATCTTTAATAGATGTTAAACAGTTCCGTGCAATTCTGTTTTTTGTGACAGCATGAAAATACCGTGTATTGTGGTCTCCTTCATTTAGCCATTTGTTTCGACTTTTCTGTTTCCAATATGTTTCTTCGTTTCGATATTCTATAACCAGCTCTTTACGTAGGAACCGTATTTGTTCTATAGATATGGATGTATTTTTGTGAGCTGCATCTATAGTTTCTTTAAGAATTTTTATATTTCTTGCTGAGATCATTGGATTTTCTCTTTTCCAAGCAGAAATATCTCTTCTACTCTGTTTCAATTTATCATGAACCTTAGCACTTGACACAGAATCAGGTTGAGTCCAACATTCTTTGAAAATCTCTGTAACCTCTCTTCTTTGACATAGCCGTGAATCAAAATAAAATGGTTTAGGACCCTGAGCAGTTGTATTTCGGATTTTAATGATCAAAGGGCGATGGTCTGATTCGATAAGTTCTAAAAACACAACTTGAGAGGCTAGATAAGTAGAATGCTACTCATCATTCCCCATCGCTCTATCTAACCAACACTCAACATTATGATTTCTTCGTTTTGAACACCATGTCATATTATTTCCGGTAAACTGTAAATCTGATACTTTGCAAGTTCGAACCATATTTTGAAAATCTTGTAGGCTCCAACTTTCACGCTCTCTTCCCCCTCGTTTCTCATGTGCATACAATATTTCATTAAAATCATTTTTCTGTTATTGACACAAATTTATATCAGTTATAATAATTAATACAAATATTATGTACAAGTGATGTAAATTATTTGCATCACCCAAAATTAAAATCATTTAACTAAATGATATTAATTTTTTTTTATAATACAAAAATAAAAAATAATTGATGGTAAATGATAATTTTTTTGTAGTGAATCTCTATGAATAATTCAACTTTCATAAAACAGCTCTTTCATAATATTTTTCAGATATAATATAAATTTTATGTTTTGAGAGTCTACCGAATTTATCATGGTATCAGAGCATATCGATTCTCGCGGATCAATCTAGCTTCCACTTTCATTTTTTCAGTCGTTTATGAGATAATATAATTCGTAGATGAAAAAGAGAAGTAATTCATTTTGACAGATTATTTTATTGATTTGGTCACCAATATCGATTGAACCCTACGATGAGGTATAAATATCGATTGAACCCAGACGGCTAGAAATAAACGCCGACTGAAAATCCCTAATAGATGGGATAATGAATCCAGCAGATACTATATTGATCTGGCGGATTAATGATGTTGCTGTGGATTTAGAGTATGAATTAATTGTCGGATTCACCGTTAAGTTCACATAGTGACGATAAACGAAAATTATCTCTAGTAATCTGATGAGCAAGTATGTAGTCGTGATTTTGGAAAACATTTACAATCTCATATTTTTTACCGCGTATGAGATTGTGGTAGGATGTTATCAAAGATAAACCTAAAAAACCTATTATAATTAAGTTTAAGTTGAAAAAATGTTCTCTTTCTTTTTTTTATATAAACTAATTTCTATGAACAATTCAACTTTTATAAAGTAACTATTTTATAATAATCTTTTAGATCTAATATAAACTTTATGTTACCAGAGTATGTCAAATTTATCATTTTAATATTTTAAAATTGTTAAATAGTCTAAAGTTCATTTAGTCATTAGAATTGGTTATTATTATGTTATTACCATAAATGACATAATAATAAAAATCTGGAAAAATTTGTAATCAAACAAAGTCTAGAGTAAAAATAAGGTTATATGAACATGTGAACAATCCATGTCCATATTAAATCAAGGAAAAACATTGTTGACAAGAGAATTACATTAACAAGTGATCCATGTTTATTATTAAATGACAGATGCATAGTCATACAATTGACGTCTCATATCATATGTTGAAGAGTCTCCAGCATTTATTTTGTTGACAATTCAAAATTTAGATTTTTTCTGGTGGTAGTGACAAGTGTACGATGTACCAAATAATGTGGGTTCCTGCTGGGTCACTGGAACAGCTTTGAGGGATGGTCTGATTCGACAACCATAACCAACTTATTATTTCATTAGAAGTTCCACTTCTTATTTTCTTGGTAAATTTCTGGACCAAACATATTATAATAAATCCTGGAGTATGTAGAACGCCACAAAATATTTTTTATATTAAAAGAAAATCATTAATAATAGTCAATCATAGTTGAAATATCATAAATTTATTTATTTTTTGTTAAGCTGCATTTAGACGGAAACATTATCAGTCTAAATTAATATTTTTTTATTTCAAAATAATGTAGTTTTAATTTTTTAAATTTTTTCTAATTTAATTGTTGTTTTAAGTTTTTAATATAAATCTTTTCTTTAGAATTTTCAGTTTTATATTTTTTTTGGTTTTTGTAATTTAACCAATGAAATAAACTTGGATTAATATGGATTAGGAATAAAGTAGAAAAAAATAAAAACATTTATTATTTTTTAATAAATGTAAAAAAAAAACAATGAAAGTTATGAAACAGAGGGAATAGTTAGTTATACCAATTCAATCGTGCGAATATCCCCAAAAGCAGATACCGTAAATGTCAAAGTCAGACATTAATTAGTGTTATCCCTAAATTCAATTCGAAGACGTGATAAGAGAAAATAATTTCCCTTTCACATGATTATTGCCACAATTTTTGGGTTGTGACACTAAGACACAACAATCCAACATAGACTACATGATACGAGTAAAACTTAACTTTATTATCACATTATCATGTGCCACGTCACGTGTCTGCGTTTGATCACTTAACCACACGTGCGAATATCGCCAAGAAGATACCGTAAATGTCAAACTATGTTTATTAGTGTTAATGTGTTATCCCTAAATTCAATTCGAAGACGTGATAAGAGAAAAGAAATGATTATTACAACAATTTTTGTGTTGTGACACTGAGACCCAACAATCCAACATAGACTACATGATAGGAGTAAAACTTAACTTTATTATCTCACTTATTATTCCATATTATAACAACATAGACTTTTATTATCTCGCTTCTTATTCCATATTATCACGTGTGTGCGTTTGGGTTAAAACAGGTTTTAGCAACTAAGGTTAGGACCAGGGTCCACACCAAGCTGTCCACAATAGTCTCTATAGTACCTAATCCTTGCATTAACTGCACCTGAGTTCCCACTGTTACATTCGATTCCATTGATGGCTCTAATGGTGGCTCCAAATCCTTGGTTCAGTACCGGTCTTATACTGTTCATCCAAAACCATAAACCCGTCCTGAAAGCTACAGTTGGGTTACTACTCACTAGCTCTGGCTGCCGTAAAAGATCAAGACCGAGACTCTGGCCGCATGGTCCATAATTAAAGTTCCATGATAAAAAGACCGGACCACGACCATGGTAGCTCTTTCCCGGTACACATGGATATTTGCTGATTGTCTGGCTGCAAAAGTTACTTGACGCTCCGTTTATCTCTTCTTTGTAGCAGAAGTCTATAGAGATGCATCATGCATAAGAAACACAGTTGGGTAATATGTAAAACAGACCAGTTATAAAATATATGTAAAGAAACGATTATTGCATTATTTCTTTAGAATATTATACTCATTTTTATGTTGCAATCTACTAGTGTATGTATAACAAATGAAATAAACCAAGAAAATATACTTACGTCCGGTAGTGTAAGTGAAATGAGCAAACATGGTAGCAATTTCACGTTTAGTTACGGAATTAGTAAAGTTTGGGAAAGTATTTGTGGCGTTAATGAAAGAGTCGCGAGTGTAGAATCTTTTGCCAGCGCAATTACTAGCGGCTTGGTTGATAATGTTGTTAAAGAAACTTTGTGTTACAATACTACCAACCAAATCAGCACTGGTTGTGGGTTCACCGCCTGTACAAGGACCTGATTGGCACGTAGAACCACAGTACTCTGGCGTGGTACCGCAATAACCGAACTGACTGCAGCAGACGTTTGGGGCACAACTGCAGTTTTGAGATTTGATGGTTTCAAAGTAGAAACCTAAGAGGAATATGAGAAGGATTAAGGAGATTTTTGTGAGATTCATGTTTGGATTGTTTCTTGTTGTTTGAAGAGAAGGAATAATTTGAGGTTTTATATAGTGTGTGATATATATTGTGTAATTTGGTCATTCATTGTGATGGCCGATGGGCAAATCAAGTGTGAATTTTCTTTCTGATTATTTAAAAATAGGTTTATTGTGTCTGCCGAAGATTATTTCTGGAAGTGAATTTTCTTTTTAAAACAAAACAATATTTTGACAAAAAAACAATATTGAATATTGAAATTTAATTATTATAGTTTAAAATATATTACATATATTCTATTTTTTAAATCGCATGTTTAATATACTAATAATTGAATAAAAGGATAATGTTTATATATATACATATATATCCTATTGTATGAATATGTACAAATAAAAACAAAATGTTGTAAACTACATCTATCTAACAACGTCACAGTTTTGGTCTTGATGAGATGGATAACGTCAATGAACTTAGTTAAGCTAAAAGTAAGGAAAATAAATAAACCAAAATGACGTAAAAATAAAAAAAATCAACCAAAAATTTACATACTCTTTTTTTAAAGACAATTTTCTTATATATTAGTAAATTTAGTTTTTGTTTTATAAATACCATTAAAATTAATTTAAGACAAAATTATAATTCAATAATTCAATTGAATTAAAAATTAGATTCTATATTTTTAAAAAATTATATAAATTTTAAACAACAAATACTAAACTTAACACTAAATACTCAACTCTAACCTTTCATACTAAGGTGTTGTTTGTTTCTCCATCCAAATATGATTCATTTGAACGAAGATGATTATTGATGTTTGTTTTGTAACAAATATTAAACATTTGGATGATTCATTGAGTCATTTGAATGAGTTGTAAAATTTAAACTAAATTTTGATATCCATTTGGATGATCCAAATTGGATCATTTGAATGGAGATGATTCATTTTTTATTTATTTTATTTATTTTAAAAATAAAAGAAAAAAAAGAAAAATAGAAAGTAAATACAAAATAATTTTCTGTCAAAAGTATAAAAAAATTTGTTTTCGTAAAAACACACGGAAATATGTTTTCTTGTAAAAACGCAGAAACATATTTTTCGTAAAAAAACAAAAAAAGGTGCAAATGTTTTTTCCATCAATAATAAAAAATATGATGACCTATTTTCCTGAAAATAATACGAAAACACAATTTCCATAGAGACAAAAACATAACTTTTTATAAAAATACAGAAACATAATTGGTACAAAAATACAGAAATTAAATTTCTACTCAAAAGTACTAAACACTATTTTCTGCCGCTTAAATACAATTTCTGACCATAAACGTTGAAACAGAGTTTCAAACTAAAAATACATTAACATATTTTTACACTATAAATGTAGAAACATAATTTCGAGCCAAAAACGTTGAAACAAAATTTTCAGCCAAAAAAAAATATATATATATATTTTCGGTAAAAACATGTAAACACAATTTCACGTCAAAAATCGGAAATATAATTTTTTTGCCAAACATACAGAAATAAATTTTTCTGCCAAAATCGTAGTTTTTTCCAAAAAAATATAAACACAATTTTCAACCAAAAAATAAAAATATATTTTCTGTCAAAAATATCGAAATATATTTTTTTTCTTAAAAAATATAGAAACAAAATTTTCTTCAAAAATGTAAAAATATAATTTTCCACAAAACATATAAAATATGAATTTTCTCCAAATACACTCAAATATAATTTTCAGCTAAAAATATAAAAACATAATTTCTGACCAAAACGTTGATACAAAGTTTCCGAAAATACAATCGAAACTAAAATATAATTTGTGAAAAAATGTAATTTCAACAATAACAAACATCATTTCTCATTTTCATTTAAATGATTTATCTACATGAGAAACAAAAAATTCAATTAAAACAAACAACATCTAAATGGTTCATTTAGATAGACTATTTAAATGAACCATTTTAATGTAAATATCATATGTGCAACCAAACGGGGCCTAAATCATAATCTCTAAACCAAAATTCTAAACCCTAAATAATAAAATATTAAACTTATAAACTAAGTATTTAACCTTACACTAGTAAATTAATCGCCTATAGCCACAANTATTTCGTGACTATAGATGCCACGAACTTGTCACGAAATAACCGTGGCTAACTTAGCCACGAAATAACCACGGAAATTTCCGTGACTAAGTTTAAATAGCCACGTTTATTCTGTGGCTATTAGCCACGATTATTTCGTGGGAATATCATATAGCCATGAATTTCATTGAAGACTTTGCGTGACAAATAAATCTTTTAAGCCACGTAATAGCCACGAATATTTCGTGGCTTTAGTGGTTTCAACCAAAAACAAATCTGAAACTGAATATTGCAGCTAATGGTCCCATTTTGCCACAAAACCTCTACAATACTCATCACATAACCTGTACAATAAGCTTCCTATACAATAGGCATCCACTATGCCAAATCAAAACCTCTACAAACATCCATCTATGCCACACCAAAATGTGTAAAAGATCATTCACATTTTGCGATAAATAAAATGCAACAATACAAATGCAAAAACTAATTTCATTCATTCTAAAAGTTTGTCAACAATACACATTTGTATACAAAAAAAAAAGTAGATTCCCAAGTGCTTAACAATCGAGTCTTTACACCAAAAATCAAAAAACCACAAGGAGGCAAATCTTAGATACCTAAAGAAGTAAGTTACAAACCTAGTTCCTAAACTAGCTAAGACTAAGCTATTGTCACAGCCACAAAAAAAATCTATTTACCTAAATCTATTTAGCTAACCCAAGTGCTTGACACCACTGGTCTAACTCCTCCTGATTTTTGGGTGATTTTGAAGTTGAAGGTGCTGCTTCTGTTCTTGCAGTAACTGATGCTGGAGCTGAAGGAAGTGATGCTGCAGCTGCTGGAGCAGAGGCTGGAGCAGAGGCTTGAGCAGAGGCTGGAGCAGAGGTCTGAAAGAAGAAAAAAACAATTATCAGAAGAAGTTTTAAATTCAAACTATAAACTAAAGCTTTGATTGGTAACATTTTTATCAAAACATTAGCTCTAAGGAGCATTAGCAATATAGAGTTGAAGCTATATGTTTTTATTACTGTATGTATTTAACTGACTGGTAAAGCTGTAACTAATTAATATATAAAATTATTACTATATCATTATAATAGTGTAATTCATATTTAAATTATCTATTATATATGTGTAACTTATTTATATATACATAATTT
>KE159173.1:8856-25891 GCA_000411055.1 Leavenworthia alabamica | reverse complement strand
TTCAGCTTCGTATATTATTGTAAATTAATATTTAAAAACTAAATTTTTTGATAATTATTACAAATTAATATATTTTTAATAGTATTTTAATATATAATCTAAAATAATATTAAGTATTTTTTAACAACAAAAGTTATAATAAAGTAAATGTTAATTTAATATTTTTAAAATAAATCTGGTAAAAATTAAGACTAAGTCAGTCATATTATCATAAGGTTGTATTTACAAACTTTAATTTCTGGTAATTCTAAAATTTGGTGTTACTTATACTATATTTAATAATTTATTTTCATTAGTAAATGAAAAATAGACCGTTTATAGCAAAAACAAAACAGCTATCAATTAACTAAAAATAGTTTGCTTAGGAAGAATTTTTCAGCATTGAAATTAAAAGTCAAAAATAAAATATTATATAAGTTAATCTGTTTTTCATATATATTAATAATTATTATAGAGAGAGATGTAATTAACTTTTAAAAATGACAAATAATATTTTGATATGTACTATAGTATGTGTGTATGTTTATTTCAACAATACTAATATACTAAATTAAAACTTGAGAAGCTATCATAGTATTATTATTATTATTATTATAAGGAAATAAAATATCTAAGGACTGCAATCACTTGATCTCAAAGCAAACATGATCATAATTTCATTAAATTAAGATAATTAGAGAAAACAATGTAATTAAGAGGAGATAACCATATTAATAAAAATGTTATTTTCCAAAAACATTCCAATTAAATCATTATTGTAAAATTCATAGTTAATGTGGTGGGTCTAAAGGAGTGAGTGAGAAAGTGTCCACTGTCCAGTCTCATGTGACGGAAGGCCCATCAATGACTCGTGGGACTAGTCAAAGTTGCTTGCAAATCAAGCTATATAATCAATGCCACGTGTCAATATGTCTAGCTATAGAATCGGATTAGCGGCTAGTGGTTTGAAAGCGTCATTAATTTCGCTCTTAATTACAACTTAAACTTGGAAAAAAACGTAAAAAATCATAATGATTTTGGAAATAAAAAATTGGAAAAGATATTTTTATCATTAAATCTCGGTAATTTACATAACGATAACGAAATTTAAAAAATCAAGAAGTAAAGTAAGAAAAAGCAGAAATAAATAAATTTTAAATAAGGTGTCGACAAAATAAAAATTAAAATAAAGAAAAAAACAATAAATGGGGCGTGACTATATTTAAGAAGGATGTTACTAAGAAACGGCGATTTCTTCGTTAGCTTTTTTGACTCTTCTTTTATATTTTGTTATCTCTTCCTCCAAAACTTTAAACCAGAATCTTACTCTCTCTTCTTTCTCTCCGGTGACTAAGAAGAAATGAAAAGCCGAATGAGGAAAGTCAAGTGCACGGTTCACCGGAAATTTATTTCTGCAACTGAAAATTCCTTCATCAGTTTCCCAAAGGTTGTTAAGATCATAGTGACTGATCCATATGCTACTGATTCCTCAAGCGACGAGGAAAACGACAACAAATCGATGGTGAAACAATATGTTGAAGAGATTAGGTTCTGTGACGGCGATGGAGCTATAAAACCGGCGAGAAAGGTGAGTATCAAGGCTGAAGACGGTGGTGGTGGTGCTTTGACGACGAATCCTTTTAAGTACAGAGGTGTGAGACAAAGACCTTGGGGAAAATTTGCGGCGGAGATTCGAGATCCTTCAACCCGAACTCGACTCTGGCTAGGGACTTTTCTGACGGCGGTGGAAGCTGCTTTTGTTTATGATAGAGCAGCGATTCGACTCAAAGGTCATAACGCAAAGACGAATTTTCTCACTCCTCCTCCACCACCTAGTCCTCCAACTGTGTTGCCAAAAACTCCGGTCATCGATATTGAAACGGTTTCAAATTGTGATTCGGCTAAAGAATCTCAAACCAGTCTCAGTTCTCCGACTTCTGTTCTCCGCAACGAAGAAACAGAGTACAGAACAGAGCCTATCAAGGCTGAGTCAAAGGAAGAAGCTCCGGCGAATTTGTTATCGGATCCGTATTTCTTGCCTGATATTTTTCGCGACGGTGATTATTATTGGGATTCCGGAATTGCCCCTGGTCCTTTGTTTCTAGATGAAATGAACCATTCGCTACCCAACTACTACTACAACAACAACACAGTCTTTAGTAATAAAGATTCAAATTTGTCGGAGAGTTTTCCTTTAGAAGTGATCGGAGATTTCAGCTCACTAGATGTTGATGAGTTTTTCCAAGATCATTTGTTGGATAAGTAAGTTCTTCTCATAAAATTTCTGGGTTTTGTGTTTTTTTTTTTCCGAGTGACGAGTGGTTTGATGATAACGACTGAAATGCATCTTGGCCGTCCGTTTTCCATTTCGTGGACGGCTCCGATCTGCTGAAGAAGCTCAACAGATTCTATTTTTAATTTATTTTCGTGAGTAAATATAGTATTAGTAAGATAGTTGAGTTTTATTAGGGGATTTTGAATTGGGGATTTTTAGACCGTATATATATTATTAGTATTATTATTTTATTTAATAATAGTATTTTATTTTAATGTAAATCTTTGTCTTTTGTTCCTTCGCATGAATCTCACAAGTGGGGTTTGTTTATGTGACATGTCACACTTGAATTTTCTTATACTCCACATAAAAACATCAAATCACACTCTTCTTCTAACAATCAATATAATGAAAATAAGACCAAATTATGAAAATATCTTACATTTTTAACTATATATGGCTTAAGAGTTAAGACCAAATCAACTAAACTATCAGTAATTAAATATACATATGGTCTCAAAAGGCAAATATTTACATCTAACAAGAAGTAAACAATCTTCTTGTGTCTTTTTTTTTTTTTGGCATTGAGTGTGACACCAATAGTGACCATTAATGTGAAGAAGAACCAACTTATTTAATCTTATGGTATACAACAGTTTAAAGGGAAAAAGTTGATGTAATCTTGGTTATTAGTTGGACCATTTCTTGAACATATGATTTGTTCATTATCAAGCAAAACAGAAAATATACTTATGTATTACTATTAAATGAGAGCAAATGTAAAGAAAAGAAAAATCAATGGAACAGTGAAGAGAAGAGAAAGACAATGTATTGGGACATGAACTTAGATGTAAGACCATAGACTCTGTTTTGGCAAATGGAAAATTTAAAGGAAAGAGTTTTCCAACGAAGATGAAGACATATCATGATCTTGTCGTTGACCTTACTTCCCCACTATAACAATTTAATTTATGAATCTATCAGTCTTTCGATTACGACGTTTCCTAATATTATTATTACAGAAAACGTCTTATAGAATTGTCATTTATTTATTCACATGGTTGCATCCTGTCACTCTCTGTCTACTTTTATAAAATTGATTGTAGACTTTTATTACGCTTCTACTAACTATGTTTTTTTTTTCCACCATTTTTTCCTTTTTCAGATGTGACGAGAATGTTAATCAATTGAATAAATAAAAGTATGGTTTAAAAAAAATCTAATACTATTTAATACTAAATAAATAAAAGAAAGGGGGGAGTGTGATATTTAAGAAATAAAAAGGACCATTCACCAAAAAAAGAAGTAACAACAGTATTGGTCCGTTCGAGGTTTAATTTGACCAATTGAATAAGATTTGTCTCTTTCGTGTTTTAAAATTGGACCAGACCGTTTTGGGTTCCCGAAGTGCGACTAGACTGCGGAAACCTTCTTTTTCATTCAGCAGCAGAGCGCTCCCATTCCTCTCTATCAGAAATTTTAATAATCAAAACTTTCAAACTTGTGATTTTTGTGTGTTCAAATGCTGTGATTTAACTAACAGATGCAACAACATAGTCGACCATTTAGTGCTTAGTATCTGGGTCATCCAATGATGTCGAACAAAATAAAAAGGTTTTAAAACAGTATAGACCAATAGTTTATTCGCAATATAAATACATTTAATGAGACTTTAATTTGTAATATCTCTGATAGACTAAGAAAAAAGTGGGTCTAGGCCCATATACTGAACCACGTTGCAAAAGGTAATGTCTTTTTCAGACAGAGTTGGCCCAAATCAAATTGAGAGGTTAGACAAAATCTCTGTACCAATGAGATTGCTGTGGTCCCACAATATCTTTTAAATGAAACGCTTTTCAATTTGTCTGTTAATTATATCAATCTAAACCCGGATTTACTCCAATTATATTGCAATTACAATTAATGGTTATGAACTAATAACAAGTTTGGTAGATAAAATGTTTTTTTTTTCGTGTTGTCAATTTACTCAACAATGCAAAGAATAATGAGTAAAAGCAAAAGTATTGTGCTCCCTCAACTTGTTATCATATATTCTGTTTTTTGTGGAAGATAAATATATGTAAACACGATTTTATAAAGTTTCATTGTATTATTTACAGTGATAAAAAAACAAGCATATAAGTATAACTGATTTATTACAACTGATTTCGCCAGCTTGGTTCTGCCTCTTGTTTTCACTAAATATTAAATATTAAATAAATTCATCATATAACGGCAACAAGCTTGCATCAGTGACGTGAAAACAACGACGCTTTTATCAAACTCGCATCATTTTAACGGGGCCAGTTCAGGTTTGAAGCCCATACGAATCGAAGCCCATAATGTGAAACAAAGATTAATCAAAAACGGCAAGTAGTGCGGTTCAAAGTTCTGAAAACGGCGGCATGATTTTATAGTTTAAAAAAAACATTCATGTGATATGTTATTTTTAAAAATCATTTTACCATTAAATTAAGATTTTTACTTTTATCAATAAGATCCGTAATATCCATTGATCCGAAGATAGACTTTTGAGGCTTGAGAATAGTATTGTCGTAAGATTACATGATTTTTTTTCAAGACTAATTGAACGCAAAGGCTGGGTCTTGAGAATTTTCGATATTGAATTTTTCAGATTTTGTTAGGGAGGCCTAATTAATTGGGAAATATAAATTAATTATGGAATAATATGAGTAATAATGGTAGGAACTAGGAACTAGGAAGAATAGAAGATCAATCTCCAGAAATCAATAATCATAAGACAAAATTAATAAACCAAATTTCATCCACAAATCTAAGAAACTGGGAAAAGGAAAATTAAAAATCTGATGAGAAGATAAAATTAGAAGAAGCTGAAGGAAGAAGAAGATGCATCAAGAGGATGGATTAGATACGTCAGCACTAAAGCCACCACCATTAACAAATATGCGATTCCTTGATCAATCGATGTTCCTGCCATTACCATATTCAATATCTCAGTTTAACACACTCATGAATTATCAATCAACGCATTATGATTTTTTAAATACAAATTTGAAAACGAATTAGAGATCCATATTGGACGGTGTTTAATCTCGATTCAGATCTGGATTAAGAGAGAGAATGCGAATCGTGGAAGAGATAAACTGTTACTTACCATCGCTGGTTGGAGCAGGAGCTGGAGCTAGGGATTGAGCTCCGGCAATAGATGAAATGACGGTGAAAACAACACTGAATAAAGCAAATCCGGCTACGGAAATCCTCGACGTCATCTCTCTCTTGTGTTTGAAAACACTCAAGAAAATATGTGAGCTCTGCAGGTGAAATCTCCGGCGAGAGTGTATTCTGCAGAGACAGAGGAGAGAGAAACCCGATGAGAAATGAGCAAGACGACTTTTTAAGGATTAGGTGTGTGTGATGTTCTTATACTAGGAAATATCGGTTAGATGTTACCGGTTATAGCCGGTTTTCGCCCGGTCAAATCTATGTAAACTAGACTAGTCAGTCAGCATAAAAATCATTAACTTGATTTTTTTTAGTTTTATTGTCAATTTAGACTACAATACAGAAAAATAAATTTACGCCAAAACATTAATAAACATATGTTCATGTCTGAATTATCAAATAGTATAACTGCTGTGTAATAATTTTGACTAGAGTTGTTGTATTTCTAATCCAAATTGATTTGTGATTAATATTTAAATATTGAATTTCTGATAGAAAATTATTTTTTACTATTCCGGTGTTACTACAAGTGTATTTTTTTTTTACTTTTAATTTTATAAAAGAGTTTAAAAGAGACTTAACAGAAAAATCGTGGGAAAAAAAAGAATATTAATTTACTTAATTAGGCGGCTAAGTTTAGTAAAGGTTACAGCGACGAAGGCCATATCAAGTGATGTGATTATCTATTTTTATATTTTTGCTTTGTTGGGATTTTTGTTAATTAAGCAAAAAAAAATAACAGGCTGGCAACTAAAGTGGACTTATTCGTCCATGACTCACTCGTGACTCATGAGTATCTCGAATTACCTTTTTCTCCTTTATACCATATTCAATTTTCTTATTATGCAATATGAGATCATTTGTTCTATAACTATAATTGTTATTTAATGATTGAGATGTATCCGGCAATTATACACCAGTGACAGAAAATTAGCCGTTGAGTCAGTTACATCAAAATCAAATCATTTTATGTTTCGAATTTAATATTTAATAATATATTTAAAATGACTGGAACATGCATTTTTCAGGGGTTGCTAAACATACAAGTTTTAATATGGGCAAAATTCAGAATAAATATAAATCCAAAAGGAAAGAGTCACATGTGTGAGGCCAAATTATTGGTTCAGTGACTCTTGCTCTTTCACATTTTCAATCATCCATGTGCCCTGTGAATCCAACTTGCCTCTTTTGTTTCCAAGTCTATTTTTAAAAACCAATCAATTTTTAGAATGGTTCTCTGCAAACATACACGTTCATTTTATATTTGGACAACTCTGAATTCTAAAGCTACAAATTTACTCAAAACTAGAATTAATAATCAGAGACCTCTTTTATCTTTCTCTATTTATATAACACTGAATCTTCAACAACAATTTTTACATAATTAAGCTACTTGTACAGTCATATACCTCTCATCATTCATTACACATTGATACCAACCAAATCTGAATCACTTGTGATGAATCTGAGAACTTTATCTCCAACTATATATAGAATTACAGGATGAAGAATCACATACATAATGTTTTAAACACATAGGACAGTTTTGCTTCAACTTCTCCAAGATTTCGAATTCCTGTTTTGGTCATATTTTTCAGAGCCAAAAACATTGTTTTGCTTCAAAGTCAAAACTGTTTTGTCTTTATATTCAGACTCAAGAGATCAAGTTTTGAGATTTGTCCAAAGAAACTTACTCAAAGAGTCCAACGCCTTCGCAGTATTGAAATAGCCGAGTTGTCAAACAAGTTTTAGTAGCTTCATGTTTCCAGTAGAGTTTGCAGCTACAAGCATGTTTGATTTTTTCCTCCAACATACACTCGACACAAACTGTCCATTGTCGTCAAAGTATTCGTTTCCAGAAATGGGATCGACTGACCCAAACTTGTATGAAGTCATTGGCATTGGTAAGGATCTATAGTAACTATATACCTGAGAACCAAAAATACAAAGTAAAGTTATAACTAATTATAACTTTTAAGAATTGAGTATCCCAATGGTTGAGATTTTGTGTTATGATAGATACCTCATTGGTTTCAGAACCACAGGCTATGTATCCGTCCAAAACCGACAATCCAACAAAATTCTGTACAGGTAAATAAGATTAGACATCAGAATTAGAACTAAACCAATGATGTTGAATGAGAAGTTAAGGGTAGATAGAAATAAAGTTTGGGACTAACTTTCTGATTCGTATGCCCTTTATACGTCAGTGAAGAAGAAGCACCAGAGGAATTTGTCTTGTTAAGATTCCAAAGCTTGAGAGAGTTATCAGTGGATGCAGAAACAATGGTTTCTGAATCCATAAACTTAACATAGCTAACAGCTTTCTCATGCCCAGCCAATATGCTCCAAGGAGTTTTGACATACCGTAGATCATAGCAATAGACCTTGTAATCAGCTGATCCAAATGCCAACAAGTGATTTGAATAAGAAGAGAATTGTACACAACACACATTTGCTGGACTCCAGATTGTGCCTAATGAACGTTTCTGCATAGCCACAAGAGAAGAATATAAGTTCCACTACATTTGGATATCTAAACAAAGAATCATACTCTCTGGCGCTAAACTAATTCAGAATAATAAACACAACAGGTTGAGAGAGTTGACTTAAAGTTTCTTAAAATATTAAGAGAGAAGTGTAAGAGACGTACCTCATTGATGCTCCAAAGCTTCACCGAACAGTCATCACTTCCACTGACAAATTTGGTTGGATCAGATGGAGAAAAATCAACTGACCATGCTCTCTTCTGGTGTTCTGTGTACTGCGAAAATCCTTGTCCAGTCCCGGCATCCCATATCTGCATTCACCAGGCACCATACAGTAAGAAAGTTTCAAGTGAAAACCATGCCAATCAATTTTCACTTAGATACTGATAGGTGAAACTATTAGTTTCCACACACACCTGAACTACACCATCATAGTCAGTCGAGGCCAAGTAGTTTTTGATGTAACTATTCCAGCAAACACAGCTTAATTTAGATTTGTTGACCATCTCCACTAACGGATAATGAACACCGGCAGATTCATTCATAAATGCATTGAAGTCAAAAATCTTGATCTTCTTTGATATTCCAGCTGCTGCTATGTGTTCCTCATCAGGGTCAAAACTCAATGAGCAGACCACACTTGCAGAATTTAAAAGGTCTCCACTTCTTATTGTCCCACAAGTTTCAAACTTGCTGTACCTAGCAAATTTGCACAACCCCTCGAAAAATACTTCTAGTTGATCTGATGATTTTCCTTTGGTTCTCGAATTCTGATTCTCATTACGGTTTTCAGACAACCTGTCCCTGTCCTTTGGTAGGATTTTGTCGGAACGAGCACTAGCAGCAGAATCCTGTAACTTCATTTGCGATCTCATGAAGAAATATGCATCTTCAAGTTGACGGATATTACTCATCAGCCTGTCTGTATTAGCAGTTGGTACAAACAAGGCGCCAGAAGTTGTACAACGCTCATCTGGGGGAGATGATTGAACTCTGCTTTCAGTAGCTCCATGAGATCTCACCAGAGATGCATTTGAAGAATATCTTCGCTCAGCCTCCTTAATATCATCCTCCAAGGTCTGTATGTCTTGCAAAAGCTTAGATGCATTTTTCTGCTTCTGCTCTTCTAGGGAAGACAAAAAATGAAGTAACAGCTCAGATATCTCCTCATCCGCAGTAGTTGATATCATTGAATTATCCTCGAATATCAACTCTGACATTAGTATTTCTCTGTCACATGAAAAAAAAAGACTGAGAACAGAAAAAGAAACAAGATAATTCACGCAGGGACATGTTATCTTCACAATTATGGAGGAAATATATTAAACAAAATTGAAGGTATTCGGCAAAGAAATCTTATGGACGACTATTTAAGCTAATAGATACTCAGCTAAATACCTTGCTGTTGGTCTGGAGGATGGTTCAGGGTGTAGAAGCCAAAGACAAAATCCAGCTTCCTTTGAGAATCTTGAGAGAAATGTTGGTGGGAGAATTCTATGACGTAAACCTGCCATCATTGCAGCATGCGTCTCACCAGACTCGCAATGGCATAGCAACTGAAACAACGAATGGTCAAGCTATAGATATTCAGTAAGCGTCTTCACAGGAAAGGTCAACAACTAAATGAAAAAACTGACAAGTTATACTGATCAACGAAGACTGGGAAATAGTAGCTCTGGGGGTCCATACCTCAAAGAGAAGAACACCAAGGGCATATATATTCGACTTTTCTCCGATTTCTTCTCCATTTATCTCCTCTGGACAAGTATACCATTGCTCTTCTAGCCATGTGGACATAGATTGTTTTTTCGTCACTGAAGACACACTTAAATTTTTGATATAGTTTTGCTGTTCAAGTTCGCAACTATCTGGATTAAGTGCATCAACCACATTTAAATCAATGACAGGGCTTTTCCTTTTGAAAGGTCTTCCGGTTGAAGTGGCCTGAGGTTGATTCCCTGGAGAATGCACATTCAAGTCGATTTTTCTTTTCTTCGAATCACTAGCTACAATAGATGATTCCTGAACCATGGGCCTTTTCCTATTCAAATCTTCGTTAACATCTGAGACTAAATCAATCTTTCCAAAAGTACCAATATATCTAAGCTTCTTTGATGGCACTAAAACAAAAAGGGATGGTCTCAAGTCTAGCAAGAATAATCCTTGTGAATGAGCAGAGTCAACCAGCTCAACCAGCTGCCTAAATAGAAAAAGGCCATGTCTTTTTTCTCGTTTAGCATAACTTGATCTAAGAAACTCCCTCAAACTGATACCACAAGAAGATTTGGTATGATTCCCATCACCATGTGATACAATCCCATTTCTTGTGGGACTTGATTTTAGATTTATGGTATCATGAGGAATAGGTGACTTGCTATTATCCAACTTTTTTTCCTTGCTTCCTATATCTTGATCACAGACAAATTCAGGTGGAGTTTCCTGGTTTTTGCCTACTACCGCTTTCCCCTTCATAGCTCTTTTAAGTAACAACTGAGAAAAATTCGAAGAATTCACAGGCGTTTTCAAGTGGGAACCTTCGTTGATCAATGCAGGAGCGTTCAAAATGCTGTTCTCACCAGCTACTCTTAGACGTTCAGAAAATGCTTCAAGATTCTGATCGCTTCTCCTAGTCATAAAAGGTTTAAAGTTTTGCCTTTCGGAAGGAGCTCCAGCAAGCTGTTGTCTGATTCTTGATAACATCTGATCCATATTACGAGGTTGAGAATCAAGATCCCCATCTGCGGACCTAAAAGTAGACCCTCTAGAAAGACGATAAAGATGGTCAAACTTGCCAGCCATCGAACTATCCATATTATTATTATGACTACTTCCTTGAACTATCCTATAGTTCCCTAAAGTCAACTCTTCAACAGAGAGCTTAACTCCAGCAGATTCCTCAGGAGGCATAGTCATCTCAACATTCCTGTGAGCTGAAGAAGTTCCAGGAAAATCACTGTTTCCAGTTTCAGATTCAGTTACCATATGATGATGAGCATCAAGCTTACAAGGAACATCATCCACTCGTCCTTTCAATTGTATGTTGTTAGTCGCCACTGTTTCTTCACCAACTCTTTCCATAATTAGCATTCACACTACTGCGTTCATAACCTAATCACAACGATTTAAAAAACAAAAAAAAAAATCAAATCGAATCGTATCAGAATCAAATCGACAAAAAATAATATAAAAGGAATTAACCTAGTAAATTCTATGAGGAAGAGGCATGCATGTTCAAACTCTAAACTAGTTAAAATTAAGCTTAATCTCAATCTTCAAGAACAAACTAAGATTATGTGAAATTTCAGCAAATGGAAAAAGCAATCATGAAATTACACTAAACGAAATATAAAATCGCTTACATAAGAAGAAGAATATTCCAGATATCGAGATAGATCATACTCAATCAGATCATACAGCGTAAGCGGTGGTGAAGATAAACAAAGAAATTTGAAGAAAACAAAATTTAAAATAAAAATACACAGAGAGAAGATGATGAATAAGAAGAAAGGTGAGGCTATAAACTTCTCATGTAATCATTTTGATAATTACTAAAAACAAAATATCTACACGATGAATCTCTCTTCATTCCTTCTTCATTTTATTTTTTGTTTTTAAATATATTATTTAAATGATTGATTTAGGCTTGAAGTAGCCACATATCAAAATCATATGCTTTTCTTTTATTCTGGCGCACAATTTTTTGAACATTATTTTATTTAATTTTATATTACTTTCTCGAAAAGAGAGAGATTTTTTTTTCTGCCTGCCCAATCATTCTTTTGTTTAACTAGAGATTAGAGATTACGACACGAGATTACGTTGATAATGTTATAATTAGTGACATCAGTTAAATAAATGGTTATGTTTTTCGTGTTATTTACGGTAAATGCCACTTATATCTTTCCTCTTTGGTAAGCACTGTTTGGGAGTAAGGGTAGGATTGTAAATAATTAGAAAAAGCGTGGGCATTAAGTATGTTGCATGGGAGAAGTAATCTTTAGGGATATTTGTTAAGAGGAGGAGATTAAAACACGTCGACGTCACTTAATCTATTCGCAATTCGAGGAGGGGCACGTGAAAGATGTGGAGATTAATAGGCCACGCCACGATATAACGAATTATTAATTATTAATTATATAATATATGCTCTTAGCTAATACAGTTAATGGGCCGAGCTCATTTGGAAGCTTTATGGGCTTGTTCGTAGTAAATAACTCACCAGCCTAGTCTTTTAAATTATCCCTTAAATTTGGTCAAATTAATTTGGTCGGTTCAATATTCGATGTTATCTTGAACATTTAAAATACGTGCTAAAACTATGTCATATAATTTATAATGGTAGGGTTTTATGAAAATTTGCTATTTATGAAAAAAATAATTTGTTGAAGTCACAAATTATAAAATCTTTTAAAAAATTCGGCTAGCCGTTTAAAAATAAAAGATGTTTACACGTGTGAGGCAATATTAGTCTTCCAATGGAAAATATGACTTTGCAAAAAAAAAAAAGTGATACGTTAAAATGGTCACTATGCAATAAGAACTTTTGTGTTTAGGTTTGTGCACTAGTGAGTATATGACACGATCTCCATTATTATGACATTTAATTATTGTTACATGTGGATACATGTATAATGTAATTTGTATATATCAAGAGTCGAGACACCAAAATATCAATATAATAAAAGTAATATATGACTTGTTTTTTTAAAGAAAAGATAAATGACATGTGTAGTACTTTTCTTAGATCTAAACCACTAAAAAATTATATAATTATTTAAAACAATGAAGAATTTAAAATTCAATGCAGAATTACAAATATATATTTTATATCTTATACTGTTTAAAATAAATAAAGTTAAAATATAGTAATTTTTATAATTTGGGCTGTTGGATAATTAGTTTATGACAACAACAAAATGTGTTGTAGAGAAATTTATCAATTAAGGATTATTGGACTCATAATTTGACATATGGGTGAATCTTCATGAGGATCTATTCATGAAACTTTTTATTCAATAATATGATTGGTTTGTTGAATGTGTAAATATAAAATCTTTATTCTGTTGATCTTACCCTTTTTGTAATGATTTAACTAGGTAAATAAATAGTCAAGTCAAAACGTCATAAAAATTAAAGCCATGGATTTGAAGTGGGAGGCACATATATATGTATTTTTTTATAATACAAAATTTTGGTATTTAAAAAATATGATCTATAAGTTTATGATTACCTAGCTTACAAACAAAGTACATTTTATTTTTTTGTTAATTACGTATATTATGCTAATTCAAATCTAGATTGTGATTCACTTATTTGTCTCTTATATGTGATTCACTTATTTGTTTTGACTTTTCATGCATGAACATGCAGTGTCTAGATCGACTTATTTCAAATGAACTTTTCTACATCGTTGAATTAAATCGTGATTTATAGGTATAAAGTATGTATGAAGTGACGACTAAATAAAAAAATATATGAATTAAAGAAAATAATGTTCTAGCAGATTTAAATCAATTATATGTTCTGTAGAGAAAATTACACTATGTTCTTCAGCTTCATTTTAATGAGATTTTCACATTTTTCAAATCTTGGTAGATATGGGATTATTGGATTTTTATTTATTTTGCATATAAGAAGATATGATGAAACTAAATTAACTTACGAACTTTTTAAACTTTGAGAATCTTTTAAATGTACTAATTAAAAGATGTGTAAATAACTCATTTATGTATTTTTTTTGTCAAAATAATAATACTAATAATAATTTTGTTTCACATATACCAATCAAATAGAGTTGTCTCTTTCTTCATAGACTACCAAAAATCCCAATAAAACAAAATTAGAACCGGTGGCATCAATATAAAGTATATAGGTCAAAGAAGATGAACTATGAGTTGACTGCCTTAATTAGCTTCATTTTAAAGTCTTTTAATATTACATTAATTACACAAATGGATTGGCCTTGTCTTAAATATAAATATGAGCAGCAGTAACGTGAAACGTTTAAAACACTAATTAAGTCATTAAAATCAATACTCAAAATATGAAAAGATGCAAGTGTCATAAAGTTTGATTTATTAATAATTTAATATAAACTTCCATTTCGTCGATCAAACTCTCAATGTAATTTGTCCAAATTCAAGATTTGTTGTATGTAACATAAAAGTTCGTGTCCAAACAAAACAAAAATGTGGTCGGAGAAACAATAAAACAAAATTGTGGTCCGTCGGCGAGAGTAATAACGGCTTTTCACTAATCCATCGTTTTCAAAACTGTGTTGATATGAAACTTGATTTTATCTCCGTCCATTTTTATTTTATTATTAACTTTATTAATCTCTGCTATAAATTAACATCTTTTCTAACTTTCCAAAATCACTATCACTTTATTTTTCTCACTCTTTAAATCTTTCAATATATCTTCTTCCACTAAGCTACAGAAGCTCGCAGCAAACAACACACACCAGGTAAGTGTATAGCTCTGCATTTCTGTATTTCTAAGCTATTCGTTTTGTCTGATCGGGAAACAGTTAGTTTTTTTTTTACATCCTCTTCTCCAAATTAGATAGATTCCGATATGGGTTTCTGATTATAACCTCTATAAAACTATTGGGTTCTTTCTTAATTTGCATTTCCTCTTCCTTACCATCCATAAAAAAAGTTTGTTTTTTTCCCCGGGAAAAATAGCAGTTTCTTGGGAAAATAAGTGATTTTGATTGGAGTCATGTGATTTATGTGTTTTGATTTTTCTTCTCACTTCTTACTCAAATTATGCCTAGATTTAAGAAAGCGTTTTTGCTCCTTTTTCTCCTAAAAAGCTTTTATAATAATATTTTTTTAAAAAATTTTCCCTTTATAGATGCTCTGTAGTCTGTAATCTAAAGCTGTTTATGTTTCCTTCCTTAATTTTTGTTCTGTGTATCTTTCTCTTCTTCTCTTTGGGTATCTGCAAATCTATCAGAATCTGATCACTTTTTTTATCTTTTTTCTTTCTAATTCAGGATGTTGGAGAAGGTTGAAACTTTCAACATGAACAAAGTAATTGATGAATTTGAGGAAATGACAAAAAACGCAGATCAAGTCCAGAAACAGACCTTAAAAGAGATTCTACATAAGAACAAATCTGCTATTTACTTACAAAATTGTGGACTCAATGGAAACACAACAATTGATCCTGAAGAAACTTTCAAAGCTTTGGTTCCATTAGTCACTGATATTGATTTAGAGCCTTATATCAAAAGAATGGTCGATGGTGACACTTCACCTATTCTCACTGGTCATCCTGTTCCTGCCATTTCCTTGAGGTACTTTTTTAATCTTAAAAACTTACAATAAATAGTCTGTTTCTCAGAGATTAATGAATGAATCTTTCTATCTATCTCTCTGTTTGTGTAATGAAACAGCTCTGGAACTAGTCAAGGCCGTCCAAAGTTTGTTCCTTTCACTGATGAATTAATGGAGAACACAATACAACTGTTTCGCACTGCTTTTGCCTTCAGAAACAGGTGAAATAGCTATTAATCAATCATATCCCCTATACTTTTCTCTGTTTCATCCATTAAGATGAACAGTGAAACCAAGAATGTTTTTTTATTTGTACAGAGAATTTCCAATTGATGACAATGGGAGAGCTTTGCAATTTATCTTCAGCAGTAAGCAATACATTTCAAAAGGAGGTGTTCCCATAGGAACCGCAACCACAAACGTTTACAGAAATCCCAAGTACAAAGCTGAGATGAAATCAATACAGTCTCTTTGTTGTAGTCCTGATGAAGTTATCTTTAGTCCTGATGTCCATCAAGCCTTGTATTGCCATCTCTTATCCGGAATTCTCTTCAGGGACCAAGTTCAATTCGTCTTTGCTTCTTTCGCTCACGGGCTAGTTCACGCTTTTAGAACTTTTGAACAAGTTTGGGAAGAGATCCTTACGGATATAGAAGATGGTGTGTTAAGCAACCGTATAACAGTTCCATCTGTCCGTACAGCAATGTCAAAGCTGCTCAAACCTAACCCTGAACTAGCTGACACAATCCGGACCAAATGTTTGAACTTGAGCAATTGGTATGGATTAATACCTGCTCTGTTCCCGAACGCAAAGTATGTTTACGGGATCATGACTGGCTCAATGGAGCCTTATGTACATAAGCTTAGACATTACGCTGGTGATCTACCTCTTGTGAGTCATGACTATGGTAGCTCAGAAGGATGGATTGCTGCTAATGTTACACCAAGATTGTCTCCAGAAGAAGCTACATTTGCAGTTATTCCAAATCTCGGTTATTTCGAGTTTCTCCCTGTTTCTGAAACAGGGGATAGTAAACCGGTTGGTTTAACCGATGTCAAGATCGGAGAAGAGTATGAGGTTGTCCTCACAAATTACGCAGGTAATAATAAACTATCCTCAAAAACATCTTATTTTATCGATCTCATAATAGATAAGTTAGATTCCAATTTGGTCTGCATTTCACAGGGTTGTATCGATACCGGCTTGGAGATGTGGTTAAGATCATTGGATTTTACAACAAGACTCCGCAACTAAAGTTCATATGCAGGAGAAACCTAATTCTTTCAATCAACATTGACAAGAACACTGAGCGAGACCTTCAGCTTTCAGTGGAATCAGCTGCAAAAAGACTCTCAGAAGAGAAGATGGAAGTCATAGACTTCTCTAGCCATATCGATGTGACGACAGAGCCAGGACATTACGTTATATTCTGGGAGATATCAGGTGAAACAAAAGAAGATGTTCTTCAAGATTGTTGTAACCTTCTAGACAAAGCATTCATCGATGCTGGTTACGTTAGTTCCAGGAAATGTAAGACTATTGGAGCTTTAGAGCTGAGAGTTGTTGGTAAAGGAACTTTTCGGAAGGTTCAAGAACATTTTCTAGGGCTTGGTTCATCGGCTGGACAGTTTAAGATGCCAAGATGTGTGAAGCCAAGTAATGTTAAGGTTCTTCAAATTCTGTGTGAGAATGTGGTGGATAGGTTCTTCAGCACAGCTTTTGATTGATAATATTGTAAAATGAACAAAGTGTTTTTTTTTTTAAAACTTTTTAGTTGTTTATTATTGTCTTTGTGGTCAACCGA
>KE159172.1:71587-90597 GCA_000411055.1 Leavenworthia alabamica | reverse complement strand
AAAAATAATGCACCGACCGTCGGACGAGGGTAAGGCCCAATGGGCCTAAAGGACGTGGAGGCCCATGGGCCTAGAGTTGGCAAGGGGTCGTCCACGGGCCTAGAATGGACATTGGTGTGCTCACGGACGGTGACGGTCGGGGTATTACATTTGGTATCAGAGCCGAACCCAGATGAGTGTGGAGTCAAGAGGACTCACACCATCAGGGTAACGGTCTTGGCCCACAACGAGGACGTTGTGTTCTTTGAGTGGGGGTGATTGTAACATCCCATGTTCTGGTATGGTGGTGCATGAGAAGAGGTTTAAAACATTTGATTTGGCTACTTATGTCACCAAAGTGCACTTATCTTTTCGGTCAACCATTCTTTCAAAACTCTGCAGTTAACCGTGCTTGAACTGGAGTAGTACTAGGATGGGTGACCTACCGGGAAGTGATTGTCGGTACTGTATAAGTGAGGCCAACGCACATAGAAAGATCATGTGGTGATTTGTAGGGACAGTAAACAAGTTCTTGAGCCTCAGAAAAATAATGCACCTACCGTCGGACGAGGATGAGGTCCAATGGGTCTAGAGGACG
Source organism: Leavenworthia alabamica (assembly GCA_000411055.1). Lineage (NCBI taxonomy): Eukaryota > Viridiplantae > Streptophyta > Magnoliopsida > Brassicales > Brassicaceae > Leavenworthia > Leavenworthia alabamica. The sequence goes on along the minus strand of KE159172.1, from coordinate 90,020 downwards.
TGGAGGCCCATGGGCCTAGAGTTGGCAAAGGGTCATCCACGGGCCTAGAGGGGACATTGGTGTGCTCACGGACGGTGACGGTCGGGGTATTACACAAGTTGCCAACTTCTCTTGTGTATATATATACATACCAATAGTCTCCTTGCATTCTATATCAGTTTATCAGTATCTAAATCTTGTCCTTATAGGATTCATACCCACATGATATTGTCTTCTCATAAATTGTGTAGTCCACATATTGATTTGTAGATATTCATGATTACCAACTTGTGACCCTGATGGTGTAGAAACAAATTGATTTGAAGACATTCAGGATGGTGTGGAAACATAAGCATGTGATGTGTCTAGTTAGGTTGCTCAGTAGCTTGTTACTCACAAAGCCTGTCTAAACCTAATACTTTCTCCTTCTATATAATGAAACAAGCTTATGTCATTCTTCATCAACCACAACTTTCATTCAGAGAGCAGCTTTTAAAAAAATAGATTTCACTTATCTTTTCTCCTTCATTCTTCATCTCTGTTTTGAATCTAAATCTTGTTTAAAATGATGATGACCACAAGAAAACTAATAAAGATGGCCAAGAAATGGCGACAAAGAGCAGCCTTAAGCAGAAAAAGAATCTCATTTCAAAGATCAAGTGCTCCTACAAGCAGCTCAACTGCTGCAGAGAAGGGTTGTTTTGTGGTTTACACAACCGATAAAATCCGGTTTGCGTTTCCAATAAGTTACCTGAACAACTCTGTTTTCCAAGAACTCTTGAAGATATCTGAAGAAGAGTTTAGCATCCCTACAGAAGGACCAATCACATTGCCATTTGATTCGGCTTTCTTAGAGTATCTCATCATATTGATCCAAAGAAGAATGGATGGAGATACAGAAAAGGCTCTGTTAATGTCAGTCTCTAGTGCTAGATGCTCTTTACAATGTTCACAACAAGAACAACAAACTAGTATTACTCAACAATTATTTGTATTTTAGAGTTTAGCAAATTTTTGTGTTTTGTAAAGTTTAAGGTGGATTAGATAAACATATCATTTCAGAAATACAAACTATTATTTTGCCTCTCATTTAAATTGTCTCATCCAAAATTCAAAATCAATTTCCATTAAAGTGGAAAAATTATCTAACTTAAAAAAATCACATGTTCTGTGAATGTCATATAAATCTCTGAAATCTGCTCAAAAAAAATTTTCATCCAAATATGACTCTCTGTTAAGGTACAAAAGACTCCACAAGAACACGAGAGTTTTTTTCTTATGATTAGAGTTTAATTTATATGTCATACTGACACAATGAGAAGAGATAGTAAAAAATTATCGGTATCTATAGTCTATAGTCTATAATCTATCTATTCACTAAAGTAAATTTCGATTATACAAATGTTAAAACTTATTCTGACTCTCTACAAAATTCATCAAAAACATTTCAAGAGCCTTAGAAAGTTTTCACTCATTTGTAGGCAGGGGCGGATATAAAAGTAAAATTTAAGAGAGGCTGTAATACAATTTTTTTTTAAATTTAGGGACAGGTTAAGGTTTCTCTAACTTCTCTATCAAAGGGCCAACAATTATACATTTTTCAGTCACTTGCAAGTTTCATAGTATCTAAACTATTTTGGATAAGATTCATAATCACATCCCAATGGTAATGTCTTAAACCAGAAGCTGTATTCCACAAGTTGATTAATAGGTAGTATAGATTAGCAACTTGGGACCCTTTTGCTCCTTGACAAGAAATACATAACCATGTGTTTTGTCTGGTTTGGTTGCTCTAATCTATCTAAACTCTAATGGTTTTCTCCTATTATATATATAATGCAACAAGCCTATTGGATTCTTCATCAACCTTAACTTGCATTCAAAGAGTTATACAATACTAATTTTGCTTTCCGATCTAAAAATTATATATTTGTCAAAGAAAAGAATGATGAATACAAAGAAGCTAATGAAGATGGCCAAGAAATGGCAACAGAGAGCAGCTCTCAAGAGGAAAACAATCTCATTTCAGAAATCAAATTCTACTACTAGTAGCAGCTCAACCTCCACAGAGAAGGGATGTTTCGTTGTTTACACAGCTGATAAAAAGCGGTTTGCTTTTCCGATAAGTTACCTGAGCAACAATGTTTTCCAAGAGCTCTTGAAAATCTCTGAAGAAGATTTCGGCCTACCGACACAAGGACCAATTACATTGCCATTTGATTCAGTTTTCATGGAGTATCTCATCAAAATGATCGAAAGACGAGTTGATGGAGATACAGAAAAGGCTCTATTAATATCTATCTCTTCTAGTGCTAGATGTTATTTACCATACTCCTCTCAACAACAAGAACAATTTTTTGTATGTTAGAGAATTAGAGAGTAGCAATTTTGGGTGATTGTAAAGATTTATACCAATTATTTCAGAAATACAAACCACTATTTTGTCTCTTATCAAAATCATCTTTCATTGTAATATAACACTTCAACATCATTTTCTGTGAAGGTTTACTTAAAATAATTCATCATTTAGTTGTCCCTATGAATCTCTTAGAAGTAGTACAAGTAAAAAGAGATGTTCATAAGATCTAAGCTTAACCTATATCAAAGAAATGTTAAATTTTAGTAGGAATAGCTGGCAAGAAAATCAAAGGACCTACATGTTCTTCATCTTTGCTTCACCAGCACATGTTCTTTATATTTGTTGTCCCATTAATAATTACTTGACCTCTATTGTTTGTGACTCACATTTGATTTAGCTGATGTATCTGCCATACCAACCTGGGACCCTTAGGCTAACAATCAAACGAATGAGTTTTTTAGGCTATATACAAAGTTGTCAACTTCTCACAATAATTTGTGTAGTCCACAAGTTGATTTGCAGACATAGTTGGTTAACAACTTGGGACCTAATAGAGTAGAAACAAACATAAGCATGTGTTGTGTCTAGTTAGGTTGCTCAGGAGCTTGTTACAAAGTCTGTCTAAACATAATATTTTCTCCTTCTATATAATGAAACAAGCCTAAGGCATTCTTCATCAACCAGAAGCTTTATACAAAGAGATCCACAAACAAATAATCTTTTCACTTTCTTTCTCCATCTCTCCTTTTGATCTAAATATTTTCACATAAAATGATGATGAACACAAAGAAGCTAATAAAGATGACCAAGAAATGGCAACAAAGAGCAGCCTTAAGCAGGAAAAGAATCTCATTTTATAGATCAAGTGCTCCTACTAGCAGCTCAGCCACCGTAGAGAAGGGCTGTTTTGTGGTTTATACAGCCGACAAAATCCGCTTTGCCTTTCCAATAAGCTACCTGAACAACTCTGTTTTCCAAGAGCTCTTGAAGATATCTGAAGAAGAGTTTGGCATCCCTACAGAAAGACCAATCACATTGCCATTTGATTCAGTTTTCTTGGAGTATCTCATCAAATTGATCCAACTACAAATGGAAGAAGATACAGTAAAGGCTTTGTTAATATCAATATCTAGTGCTAGATGTTCTTTAAATTGTTCTTTGCAACAACAAGAACATAGTAGTCAACATGAATTGCTTGTATTTTAGATAACTAAAATGTCTATGTTTGTAAAGATTATACTGTATTAGATTAGATAACTTATTTCAGAAATACAAAACATTAATTTTCTCTCTTTTATACTGTCTCGTCAGAATCAGTTTTCATTGTAAGCAAAGAAAATATGAGATAACATTAACATAACTTGTTGACTTGTTTTAACAGTTTTCTCAAAACTGATATGCTCTGAAACTTTCTGTTATAAAAAACGGCTAAAACTTTCATTCATTTCAATTCATCAATCGTCCTCGTGAATCTCTTAGAAGGCATACAAGATTGGGAAAGAACTAATACAAAACACCAGATGTTAGTATGATTTAACCTTAATCTATCTGATACAAGCGGTGCCGGTGAGGCAGTGAAACAAGGCTACTATTACTATTTACCTAAGTTACATATTAAGTTATTAAACAAAGGTTAGTGTGAAAATAACCATGGTTTGTTTTGGTTTTCTCAAATATCATCTATATATATAGTATCTAAAAGCATTAGAGAGCTTTATCAAGAATTTGGTCAAGAGCTCTATTATATAATTCCTCAAGGTTCCTTCGTAATATAGTTCCTATTATAAATATAAGCAATTTTTTTTACAAATCATATCACTATCCCAAGGACATATGAAATTTTACCAACAATAGTTGATTCACTGTCTTTTTTTCCAGGCCATAAAATCAAAGGACCTACATGTTCACATTTTTTTGCTTCATCTGCACATGTCTTTCTTTCGGATCATTAATCTCAAGTCTCAACCAGATTTGTTGTTCACTGAAGAAATACAATAAATGTATCACCATTTGTGTGACTCAGGTTTTATTTTAGTTGATGGACTACAAATCAAGTAGGGACACTTATGCAACACTGTGTGTTATGTCTGTTTTTTTCGTTTCTCAAGAGCTTTCGTCTAAGCTTATCTATTAAATCTAATAGTTTTCTCCTTATATATAATGCGACAAACCCATTGCATTCTTCATCAGTTACAAATTAATTTCAAAAGAGTTCTGCAACATAACTTACAAATCGTTTTTTCTTCTTGCTTCCCAATCTAAATCTTTTATCTTGCAAATGATGATGAACACAAAGAAGCTCCTCAAGATGGCCAAGAAATGGCAACAGAGGGCAACCTTAAGCAGGAAAAGGATCTCATTTCAGAGATCAAAGTCTACTACTAGCAGCTCAACCACCATAGAAAAGGGTTGTTTTGTGGATTACACAACCGATAAAATACGATTTGCTTTTCCAATAAGTTACCTGAGTAACTCTGTTTTCCAAGTTTACCAAAAAAAAAACTCTGTTTGGAAATGCTAAAATTTATACAAAATCACTTAGAATAGTTAAAGAATAAATACCATGTAGCTATTGGATAAAAAGCTAATAATAAGAAGATATAAAACTGCTAAAGAATCTAACTTTTTTGTCTTATGTAAAAACACTTAAAAATTGGACAATACTTTCTACATGTACAAATAGCAAAGCCAAGAATCTTTGGTTTCACAAAAACTACCTTAAACTTGAAGTTATGAACTTTACAGCTCTCTAACAAATCATTTTTTTAAATAATATTATTTTCAGCAGCCTTAACAAGAAAAGAACAATGCAAGCCAATATATAAAGTAGTTTTCATTATACCTCGTTACAAACATAAGAACAAACACTAATTTTATCTTATTTTTCTTTCTTATCCTTGTTTTATAGTTTTTTCCAAAAGGCGAAATGGCAGGTGAGCAAATGAAACCTGTTGCTTCTGGACTTCTGGTGTTGAACTTTTGCATGTATGTGATCGTTTTAGGCATTGGAGGATGGGCTATGAACCGAGCCATCGACCATGGATTCGAAGTTGGTAAGAACTCCAATGTTTCTCAAACTTGTTTGTTTTTTTACACCAATTTTTTATTATTATTGAACTTCTAACATTTTGGATTTCTTGTGAACAAAAATTTGAGCAGGTCCTAATCTAAATCTTCCAGCACATTTCTCTCCTATTTATTTTCCAATGGGAAACGCAGCCACGGGATTCTTTGTGATATTCGCGCTGCTGGCAGGAGTAGTTGGTGCAGCTTCCACAATCTCAGGCCTTAGCCACATTCGTTCTTGGACTGTTGGAAGCTTACCAGCTGCAGCCACAGCTGCAACTATTGCCTGGACCCTCACAGTCCTTGCCATGGGGTAATATAAACATATAAACCTTTCTTGTATCACAGGCAAAAACACACACACCATGTTTTGAGACATTAATCCTAAGACTAATCATTCTTTCATCAACAGATTTGCCTGGAAAGAAATCGAGCTTCAAGGACGAAATGCAAAATTGGTAAAGACTTTTCTATATTCTCGAATCTTATGGATTCAGCTTTTTTGAAAACACACAATTATTGAGTTCATGTCCCTCTCCTTATCTGTGTCTTCTTCTATGTAGAAAACCATGGAGGCGTTCTTGATCATACTCTCAGTCACACAGCTTGTTTATATAGCCGCGGTTCACGGCGTTAGGACACCTTAAGGAACTATGGACATTCGGGTTTCTTTTCTTAGTTTCGTGTCTATCATCCCAATCTTGGGATTGAGTGTGTGAGAGTATTTATGTATGTGTGTGTTTGTGATTTTAATTTAATAGCAAGCTTAAGATAAATTCATGTATTCTTTATGTACAAAAGGATCAGAACTTGTTTTTGGTGTGTCATGTGTTCATGGAATAAAATCAAACTTATGAGGCTTTGTTTTGATCATACCTCTAAATATATCTAATGAACTACATAAAGAAGATGATAGAAAAAACAGAACTATACTAGGTCTCACCTTATAAATTTCAGCAATAACTACTTTAGAGAAAGAAACCACATGCTTGACAGAATCAACAACAGGAGCAATTTCTATAATGGAATTACCACCAGAAGCATCTTGACAAGCTACATTTATGGAGGTATGTGTAGAGTCCATTCCTGTTCCAACCACAGTACCATTGCCACTTTTTGGTTCTAGTCCTTGAGTAACACATGCACCTCCAGATATTTCATTAGGAGCATCACATTTCACTGTAGCAGAAGATAGAGAAGTAGAGGAATCTTTGTCAAATTTCCTTGAGAACCAGGAGAACTCAAATGACAAGTGGTCAAAGTGGGGCTGTCTATATTGATAGTGGATCAAATGATAACTCTGTCGATTAAAATATATTTGTCTAATTCATTAACGTCTCCAAATAAACTATTCATGAGCTGCTCATGTATTTTTGTGTTTTTTACGGAAATTATATATTTATATACTATCGTTTTAGCAAAAAAAAACTGTATTCTAGCATTTTTGTCAACAACACTACTCTCTAAAATATACAATTAAGAATTGAAAATAATCTAAACACGTTTAAGCAATACGACTTTTTCAGTGGAGAGAGTCTCTAGTAGACAAGACAAAAAGCCTTTGTGAAATCATGGCTTACCACAAACTTAAGTTATGACTAAAAAAACGTGAAACCCACTTACCAAATATCCTAAGAGTCATGGCTACAAAAGAGAACCCACCTGAGGCAGAGAACAACAACATAGACTCAGTTCTTACCTCTCTTCTGTCCCGAAATGAGAGAAACATCATCAGTAGTTTCATTTAATCAGAAGATTATGCAACGTTGTAAGAAACTCCTGTTCAGAATCACAAGGAGGTGTCCCAGATACCACTACCAGCATTTGAAACCTGAGAAAGATGCTACGTCGTCATCATCTCGAAAGCGAGGGACTAAAGTGTTGGCTTCATTCTTCCTCTCTTTCCAAAAGAAGAAGCGGCGTAACGAACTCAAGAGTTACTCGGATGCTGTCAATGAAAGAAAGACATCATCACATAAGAAGGTGTTTCCATCTAGTCTCACACCGTCTTGGCTGTGTCAAGATAAGGCTCATTCACAAGGTAATGATGAACCAGCTAGAGAGAGCACAAGCGCATTTCTTCCATGAATCAGCTAGATCATATGTATTGCTTTCAACTTGATTATGTGGCTGTTGTAGGATATATAATGAATACTGCCTTGTATAACTAATCATATATGAATCGAAATCCAAGTTAATAATAACAAGAGCGCAAAATCACCAACGCAAAATAAACCACATCTTTCTTTACATTATAATGAATGCTACCTTATAGAAATTATGAAGCTAAAAGCCCTTATATATAAAAACGATCAACAATAAAGCAGAGAACTAGTCATTGAGATCAGAACAACCCATTTTTATACGAGCTTGAGAGAAATGAAGCCATGGACATAACTGTGCAGAGAGATCAACTATTTGCAGCTAGGAGATTATGGTCTTTAACCCAACCGATACATTTACTTCCCTTGACGGAGCTTTAGAAGGACAAAGAGAGAGAGAGACTTGTTGCCGTTACTCGAGTCCAAGGAGGAGTCTCTTCGGTTTTCTGAGTATGGGCTTATAATGGGCTATATTTATAATAACAAAAACAGTACTGGGCTTTATATTAGAGACCTTTCTCATCTCCGTTTGTAAGTTGGAAACAGACTCGACGGTGCGAGCTAGAGGGAAAATGATGGTTGATGGCGGAAGAGACCATTGATCCTAACTCCTCCACGAACCCTGGCCGTAAAGAGAAGTATGTTCCGCCGATTAAGGCCGACGAGAAAGGTCCGTCGCCAGAATTCTTGTAAATTTTGATTGGATAATGCTTCTTGGAAATCGAATCAAGCTACATGAGGAAGCTGTTTGAGATCTTTGTATACATTTGCAACTATTGAAGAATCAGAAGCTTCTGCTTACGATCTCTTTGGTTTAATGGTTAAGGATGTATTTTTGTACTATGTTCTCCTGCTTTGATCTTAGATTGTTACCATATATTTTTTGGTCAAATATTCACGTATTGGAGAGAAAAAAAAAAGATAAACTAAATTACACCAAACAAGGCTCAAACTCTTGTTTATGAAGTTTCTTTGTTTTCAAGGTTAGTCAATTATTCACAGTTTTGAACAGTAAAAAATACTACCATTTAATTTACTCTTTTTTAATCAAAAATTTATGTTTGACACCAGGTAATTAGTTCTCCTTGAAACAAGACTGAAACACTCAGGATAGATCACCAGATTGGAGAAGGAATGAATCAAGATTCAGATATAATGAAATCCCTCAGGATTATGGAAGAAGTGAATCTGAATATAGAGATTATGATGAGAGAATTCTGGAGTATAAAAGAATGAATTTGAATACAAAGATTATGATGAGAGAGGTCAAGAGTATAGAGTGAACGAATATAAATGGAGACATGATGTGAAAACTCAAAGGAGATACGAAAGATTACCATCAGGTGTGTATATAGTTCATCCTGGTACATGTCATAGAAGAACTTGTAAATTCAATCATCCTACTTCTCTTCCACAAGTAAGAAATCAAATTTAACTGTGTTTTGGTTTGAGTTGAATCTTAGTTGAAGTTTGATCTCATGGCTTTTATATATTTTCTTATCAAACATTTTCTTAGGAGCTTCCGAAGAGGACTCATGTGCGGGTTTGTAAGGTTCATTTCTTTTAATCATCTGATTATTTTCACTTAAGCTTAGGGAACAAAAAAGTAACACAACTTATTATTTAATATATGATTTGTTGCAGTTTTTTCTAGGAGGAGCTAGTAAGAAAGGTTTAAATTGTGATTTTAAGCATATAATGGACATGGATGTGAGATCGAGTGAATCCGAATGGGAATCTGATGAGAGAAGTACGGATCAGAGAGCGAATGAATCCGAATTGAGAACTAGGAGGAGATATAAGTCAGGATACAGGCCAGAGAAGAAGGTAACTAAAACTAAATGTAATGTAATCTTTCTTTCTTTTTACTGATCTTCAGTTACTTGTGTGAATGTTCATTATCAGTCAAGAACTATTCCGGATTCACGACTGCGTGATTCAAGAAGAACATTTGAAGATTTACGCGGAAGAATCGATGAAATAAAGCAAGAGAGGAAGGTAAATAAAGATATTGAGTAGACCTAACTTTTGTTCACTTATGAGCTTGAGTGATGAGTCCTTATTGACTTAGCTTTTTATCTTCAAATAAACATTGTAGGAGAGTCAAGAGAATCCTTTCATGGTTGCTCAGAGGAAGAGGGAGAGGAGAGAATATGAAGAGAATGATAATGGAGGAGGAAGAATCATAAATGTAAGTCATCTCATCAATCCAATAGCTAAAGCATTGCAAGAGAGGAAGGTAAAGAAACTAAATAAGACCTGAGAAACAGAGGAGCATACTCTGTTTTTTTCTAACTGTGAATTCTCATTTATTTGTTTCTTGTGTTTGATTTACTTATTCACAGGTAAAGAGAGAGATTGATTGGTTGAGTATTGAAGAATCTCCTAACAGGTATTGAATTTCTCTACAAAGTTTCTCAGTTGAATCATCAAGATTTCTAACTTGCTTTTTTGTTTTATTCAGGTCAAGCCAACAGTCCAGTTCCACGAAATGATGCAAATCAATCAAACAGTGATTATGAGAAATAGGGTTTAGAAGTAAAGAGGAAACATTAAGTGACACTAACTCTAGACAATTGCTTGTAACGCAAGAAACGGATTTTAACTTTGTTGGATTGCTACGTGGAAAAGCTGTAAGTTCTTTTTGATAAAACTAACCATTTTGAAAATTCAATATATATTTTTGATCAAAACTAAACAAATATAAAATATAAAGAATTGTGTTGATTTGAAACAGAGTTGTGTTGATTTGAAACATAATGAACAGAGATGGTTCAGAACCTTATGCATCAGGTGAAATATCTCTTGTCCATGTTCATATTGGTTTGATGTAATTTTAGATACTTACAAAGGATTTTACAGAGTATTCATTGTTTGATTCTCAGAATACAAATCAGAGAGCAAATGAATCAAGTGACCAATGGTAAAAATCTGAATCTATTCTTAATTATGTGGTGTTACTGATTTTATATATATTTATTGAAAAACAAATATCGCAGCAGATTCCAATGAATCGTAGCATCAATACTCAACAGAGTCTTCAGGAATAGAGATTAGAGAAAATACGCTTAAGAGAATGAGAAACAACAGAGATTGGTGATGGTAAAGATACTAAAAACAAGACCTGATTATGATTCTTTTTACTATGAAACAAGACCTTCCTTGGAAGACAAGAAATAGATCTTTGTTTTTGTAGTCGAAGATTCAGATTTTGTAGGCCCATAATCTAGGCGAAGATTGTAGGGCCATATATCCTTTTGAGTAATAAGTTCGCCTCCATATGTCAATAATTAACAAAATTTTCTTTGATTCTTTAGGCCCAGCCCGTTATGAAATGTTGTGCAAGACAGAAAACAAAAAAAACAATTTCGTCTTCTATTGCTTTTTGTCAAAAAAAAATTTCTACTTTATTTTTTGTTAACATATGTGGTGTCCTTAAAAACTTGCTTGTCCTAAACACTGATTAATTGATATTTTTTTTTTGGTTTTAATGTTTCAGCTATTTGTTATATAGGCAATGTAATCTTCGGCTAAAACCGTTTCTTGGCCTTTACTATCCTGTGAAGCTGTAAATGCATACACACCATTTGAATCTAACAGTGTTGAGAAGTTTGGATCCAATATTAACATAAATAGCAGAGAAATCAGTGTAAAAGTTTGTCTCATCAACTTATTTTCTTTTCTTTGGTTTTGTCCAAAATATAGGTTATCTCCTTAACCAGACTTCAGCAAATATGGTTATGCGTCAAGGAACCGAGACAAGGTGACAAAGTCAAGGAGACATATATGTGAGAGCTTTTGATGTTGAACAATCAAATATTGTACATACCTTTTACTGTACATACATTATTTTGACATAATCTTTACACGACACTTTGATTCATAAATTGAAAGTTGTTAGACACAAACAACTTTAACCTTGTGATCTCTTGGAAATTAGTGAATATCAATTTTGTTTATTTTTGGATTTTTATTGAATATCATTTTCAATAAACTAAAAATGTGGAGAGATACAAAAACAATAGTGTTGCAATAAATGTTATATGGCCAAACTATAAACCTTCCAAGTGATTTATTGAGAAAAAGACAAGCTCAATGATTTGGGATTTATTTGTTTGCACACCTATTTAATTTAGGGTATTTTGTGGCTGAAATGGTATGCACGTGAATGTAAAAAAAAAACATATTATCTGTATGTGTCCAATCATATTCTGACAGGTTGGATCATCTAACTCGAAGTTTCTGTTTTTCTCGCACACTTTGTCCAGTTGTACTTTACCACGTCATCACAGTTATTTCTGTTGTCTTTTACTATTTTTTTTCTTTTTTATGTATTAGTCGTTTTAAGCAAAGTGTATTACTGAATCGAACATCTGATGATTCTGATGCTAATATACAAACCATTTAATTGAAGGAAAAGATAAATATTTATACTTGTGTTTAAAATTTTCGCGGTAGTATATGTAAAGGATAGATATATCATGATTTATTAGAATAAACATTTTTTTATTTCTTCTCCTATATATTATTAATCATATTTTGGACACATGAGAGACATGGTTCGTTGTTAGTCACACTATGATTGAATAAAACTTTCTTGGCAATTTTTTTGTATTAAATGATAGACAATGAGAATTTTATGCAATTATAATGTGACTTATTATTTCCTTGTCGGTTTTATTAAAAAAAAACCATAGAGGAAATGCATGATTGTAAGAAAAACTAAGCTGCCTAATCTAAGACCATGCATGTTAGATATTTGAATTTTATACAATCTCTGAAAAAGTATAAAATATATACTATAATAGCCAAATTCGAATGTGAAAAACAAGCTTAAAAGTTCAATATTATAGTATATATTAAATAATATTAACAAAGTTAATGGATAAGATAAGAACATGGCTAGATGCATGTACCGTAGGCTTATAATCATGTCATAATATATCCCTAGTTACTCTATAAAGATACGAGATAAACATACTTGACCATATCATTTTTATTTCTGATAAACTTGAGATTATGCTATCAAACACGTGTGTTTATTCTATCTTAATTTATGTTTCGTATACAAATTTTATAAACAACGAGACTTTATTGTATTGTATGTAGGTAATTTATAAGAGTCAAGTGGTTGGAAGACTAATTATGTAATTATAGGATTATCGTTCGCATTTTCCCACTACAATTATATTATGTTTGGTCTCGTTTTATCATTAATATTTTATTGGAATATCAATTATTATATCTTCTCATGTTGATGTTACCAGTAAGAAATCTCTCTAAATCAACAACTCTTGCAAAGATCTTCATAATACATTCATGATTTTCATTTATTATACAAACAAATCCAGCCCAAAAATGGTTGATGAACAACAAATTCAGTTTCTTCACACAACTTGATATATTTATTTTCTGTTTTCTATTAATATTAAGAAAAACAAAATTAAGAATAAACAAAGGACATAAATATTCTTTTTTGACATTTTCTTCTAACCTTCAATTAAAAATTGAGAAAATTAAACTATAACCAATACCAGACCGCTGAATTTTCTTCCACCCCAAAAAAAAAAAGGAATATGAAAATTGATTAAAACAAAATCAGGAACCGGTTTTATGCCTCCAAAAACCCGGTTAACCTGAGAATCGAATTACGAACCCGGCTCAGATCTCTTCCTTTAAGAGTCCTACCTTTACCTGTACAAACAGAAAACGCCATTTGAGCTCCTTCATTCCTCCGTCCAATTATCAGATGCGGCGGAATCATTATGCTTCCATCTTCATCGGAATATTCCTCCTCCGATGAGTACCTCCGCATCATATTCTTCGGAATATTCACTGGAAGCGAAGTCGAGAACGTCATCGCCGGTGTAGGCAACGGCGTTGTCTTGATCCGCCTCGATTTGGTTTTAAATGTTTCAGAGTTCTTCTTGAAATCAACTGGACGATTCTCTTTCTCGTTCCCGTCTTCTCGCCGGCGAATTGAGAAGTAATTATCTGAGAAAATGATTTCAGATTCATCGAATTCCTCCGACATTTCCAGAAATCAGATGTTTAGAAGAGATTCTAAAAACGATTTGAGATTTAGGGTTTATATGTGATTATGAGATTAGAGAACAGTAAGAAGAAGAAGATGAGAAATGAAGAGATTAAATAGAGAAGACGAAACGTAGAGAGTACTCAAGTTCTCATTATGATGATGTCATCATAATGGCATTAAGTGCGGGGCCCATGTATATCTATACTGTACAGTATCTATATGTATTGACACTTGGTTAATTTTTTTCTATTTATTTTTCATTTTTAGGACTTGAAAAGAATGTTTTTATCTTTTTTGGTAAAATAATAAAACTTTATCTTATCTAAATGTAAATGTAGACAGGTGAGTCATATTTGGACAGGATCCTTCCTTTTTATTTCCCTGACTATTAATTACACTGGATAAATCTTATCCATAGAATGTTAATTTGAGATTCTTATTGGATATTCGATTTTATTGGCAATGATTTGTATGGTTTATCTGATTCTTATTAGTAATCTGGTTTCTGGAAGTAATTATATTAAATTATTATACTATATAGTATTCGCAACGTTTTGATTTGATTGGATAACTTTTAGATAAGAATTATGATGATATGATTATCCATCTCCATTTTCAACTTTAACATTTTATTTTCCATTTTTTCTTGGGGTAAGATAAGACTCATTGATTTTACTTTTTGAGGTTTGAAAGTTACATTTATTAATCAGTTTTGGAATTTGAGTTGAAGTAGATTATAAAATAGATATTTTTTCTTAAAAAAATGGAATACATTTTAAGTTATTTTTAAATAATATAAATTCTAGTCATCGGTTTTATCAAACCATTTTCAAGATTTTAGCAGGTTTGTTTCCCAAAAATTATAGTCTAAGTGATAGTACAATATAATATTTTTAGTTTCCCGTAGTTTTTCTATTTCAATCTTTTAAATGTTAAACTATTGGATTTAAAAATAACATATATAATTTATCTGACTAATTTTACACTAATATATAAAATTATTATTTATTTTAAAATATTAATTTAAAAAATTACTTTATGATATTTTAGCAGATTTATTTAAGTTCTAGTGAGAGTAAAGTAACCTTTAAATTAAAACTACAAAAAATTACATTTAGCCAATAAGTAAATCTAGAATAAAATATATATGACATTAAATTATTGTTCAAAACATTTACACAAAAGTATAAAAAATCAAATAAACTGAAACAAAATAAACCCATATTTTTATAAATTAAAATAGAGAAAGTATTACGTTACTAGATAAATTATTTTCATCAAAAAAAATTATTGATTCAATTAAGACATCGACCACACAAAAAAAATCAAACTTAGATAGTAATATGTGAATATTACTTAATTACTATATATCCTCTTTTGAATTAAATATTGTTTTAATATTTATTTTTTACATTAAATATCATTTTAAATTTTCAAATTAAATAGTCTATAAAAATTATAATTTTATCGTAATCGAACATAACTTAATAAAATTTTATATAAACAGAAAATATAGTTATTTTTAANTATATATATATACATGAAATTATTAATATAATATAATGTTTTTGTTTTTCTTATTAATATTGATGGGAAAGTTGAAATTATACTTTTGAAGTGTTTAACTGAAAAAGGAAGCTAGGTGTCTGACAAATCAATCTCCGTTTCTTGTGGCCCACGTATTGTTTCTCATTATTGTATTCCATTATTTCAATTTACTAAAATTATAATATATTCTTAGCGTCATTTCTTTGAACTGTCCTTGGCAGTGGTCCAGTTTACATTAATTAACATTTTAATGTATTTTTTAAAAAATATTGGTTTATAAGGAGATACTAATGAATTAATTGGAATTGATCAATTCATCTAAGTTTGTATTAATTTACAAAAATAGCAGAAAATCTAACGAATAGTATGTTTTTATATACTTTATTGAGAAACTTCTAATGAATGTTATGTTATAATTCTTAACTACCCAAAAAAATGGATATGATTTTGGTATCCGTAAGTCAAAGTAGAGCAAACGATTAATAAGAAAGCAAAGCTAAAGTTCCTCCTCTTCGAATAAAACAAAAGAGCAGCACTCACAAGTCACAACAACCATAATCAGTTAAGCAAATGGTCAAGTTACACTAAATCTTATGGGTCAACTCTTCTTCTCTCAGGATAAACCACATAAATCTAAGCCGTTGTAGAATGATTCGGCTCGACCAATATTATATATTTTGTAACATATAATAAGAAAAGTGAACACTTAAAAAATCGTTTTATATGATTCAAACACTAAAACAGATATTTGTGTATCCCACTTTAATCCTTAGACACTAGTTAGTCACAAAATCAAATTATATATTCAAACGAGTTTTATCTATATTGTGAAGACTTTTGATATGTTTTATGGTTATATTTATTTTTTCATATTATACATTAAATGAAGAGGAAAACGACAAATACTTTCAGTTTCAGAATTGATGACGTAAGAGGTTTGGGCATTGGAAGTGTGTTTATATGAATTTACGGCAATGTAGGCCGCGTCAACGGAACTTTTGTGGGGCCCACTTTCCAGATCTATCTTGAATGTGATGAAGTCATTTGTGAACCAAACACGTGTAAACAACTACGTCATCATCAGAGACGGATCTCGAAGTTATGTTTCGATGACGGGACTTTCAATGTCTTATCCTATGTGGCAACTTTTATCCTTTTCTAATTCGTGTGTTTGTGATAGTTATATTACCTTGACATAAGCATGTGTTTAAATATATTATCCCCGTATATAATCTCAATCACATATTTTTTTATATTATTATATAGTATTTGCTAAGTTTTAACTTGTACTAAATGTCTAATGGGAATATAAAATAAAAATTTTGCCCATAAAAAATAGTTTGAAGCTAAAGAAAGAATGACTACAAGACACGCATCTTCTAGGAATTTCATGACGGAGTATGATAGCACAATAACATTAAATATACATTTTTTTTGGTTAATCTAAAATATATATAGTCATCAAGATTTAAACCAAAAAATATATTATAGACTCTTAAATATGGTGAAAACGACTTCAATGACTCATCTATAAAAATATGAGAAAGAAAAAATGCGAGCAAAAGCGTGCAAGAGTCAAGAGTCAGGATTCGGTTTTGTCATTTTGATATACGTTATTAATATGGCCCGGACAAATGTGAAGATGTCAAATAAATTTATATAATCATATAAGCACGCATAGACTAAGTATATATTTATATTGCTGGAGATAAAAAAAGTGGTTCGTTAAATGCTTCTTCTAATAATAAATTAGATAACATGAGCTTTGAGTTTTATCGATAATGACATATGTATTTCTATAGGCATATACTATTAGATTCTGTATTCGTCTGTTATTGATATACCCTAGATATTGTAGAGTCAATGTTGTGCTGGCTGTAATATGAGCCACACTTATATTTAATAGTTTTTTGCTTGCCCGAAAAGTATGGTTATATAATACGTACGTAAAAGTCAAATAGCAATGTAAATCACACGAAATTGCTACGTTTGATTGCGTACTTTATCAATTTTATACAATGATTTATCCAATGATTATATAGGGCAACGTAAGTAATAGATAATCCAATAGAAATGATCTGGAAATTATGCTTATCAATGGAGTTAATCCCTACGATTTTTTAATAACCATAAAATGCTTCATTTCTGGGGACTTTATTCTGTTGCTATTGTTAGCAAGAAATCAAGAGAATGTATCTTTATAAATTTATCGCATACACTATGATTTTTTTTTCCATAAACACGTATTGTTAGTTCTCATAATTAAAGCCGGATTTGAAAATTTGGGGATCCTATATAAAATAAAACTTGGATTAAAGTTATAAATATATAGATAATTTATGTTCGTAAATCCTAATCATATGTTTTTTAGTTTGTCAATTAAAATGGACATGTTTTTTATATTCATTAACATATTAAAGAAAGCCTAGCCCAATTATATTTGAAAACTTGGTAGGCCGGTTCGGCCTGGTTTTGAAAAAAAAAAATGTTGATGTTTCTTTGTATTTATTTTCTTTTACTATTTTGGATACTTTTTTTTTTGGTCAAACCCACATTTTTATATCATTCATTCTAATTCTCTATCAATGGAGCAAAAATTCTTAATACAAGCTAACAACACAACAAAGGCCAAAGATAAACTAATACATCAGCCAAGCTATGATAATAAACATGATAGATAATGGCGATTGAGACAGCAACAAGTGCACAATTAACAATCAAACCAAAGACTACAAAAGCCAAGGCAAGCAAAACCCAACTTGGTGAGTCTTTGAGGAGGATAGAGCCCGAAGTCTCTTTAACCTTCAACTCTGAAATCCCTGCACCTAATTCACTAAGAACAGATGACACTAAGGGATAACAAACAGTCTCCATAAAGGAGAAATACAGACTAATAATGTCCAAAAACACCCGGATCTTGGGAGGGATGGAACCTTCAAAATGCCACAGAGACATATAAAACCAGCTAGATAGACCATCCCAAGCTCTGCATACTGCAGTAATGAATCGCCTTAAAGCGAGAAAAGGTCGAAAAGAAGACATATGCCACAAACTGATCCTAGATGATATTCTTAGAAGAAAAGTAGAAGTTGAACTCCGACCAAAAACGATTAAAGAGGAATCAATGATAGATACTTTCTGTCCTTTAAGCCATATGAGATTGGAAGACATCAACAAAGCATAAGATGACACAGTAAAGACAGAGCAAGAGCTGCATAAAGCAGTAAAAGATCGCACAAAGACGATAAAAATACCATCAAGAAGCATACACTTGACCTTACTAGTAAGAGAAAGTGAATACCTTGACAAACAAATGGTGGCCGAATACTGAGCAGTCAGGGC
>KE159172.1:59108-71547 GCA_000411055.1 Leavenworthia alabamica | reverse complement strand
GAGAAACAAAAGTGAAGAGAAGACCTCGAGAATCGTGCCTGAGAGGTTTTGGGTTTTGTCTAAATTTAAAATATTAGTGTCACTATTTTGGATACTTTTTTGTTTCTTTTTGGGGGACAACTATTTTGGTCATTCCAAAACACACCATTCATACATAAGAAAAAAAGGTTAATTTATCTAAAGAGATATAAATACTTTTAAATACTATTTTTGATTTATGTCAACTTTCAGATTTGACGATGTAAGAAAAAGAAAACGATTTGACTTGAAGTTAAAAAAAGAAAAGAAAACAAAAACCACAAAACCACAGTTGTTAGGATTTCTATTATGTCATAATTCTCTACGAATCCACTATTCATCATCAACCACAGTTGCCAAACAAACCCAGAAATTTTCATCATTTTCCATGAGACACTAATTTACGTCTCTCTTTAAGCTTCCTTTTCCTTAGAGATCAAATGGTTGGCAAGAATAAGAATAATGTTAATATCTTTGCATTTTCTGTTTTTGCCATCATTTGTTTCAATTTTTTTACTATATATATAAATGCTATCAAANTTTTTTTTTTTTTTTTTAATGAAAGTTTAAGTTTATCTATTCATATAAGTATTCTGGGTTTACAGATTTTTTTTGGTAATATTTGCAACTTTTTTCTTTGTTTTATTTATATTTATTTATTTCAGTTTTGAAAGTTACTCAAGACCAGAATCTACATGAGAATTATATAATGTTTGATTGGATGATTAGGTTAATCTGAGTTTATTAATCATATTTTGATTAATTTCGGTTTAAATTCCCTTTGACCTTTGAGTTTCCTTGAGCAAAGACATTTACAATTTTGAATAAAGTGTTTATAGATTCATGATTGATTGTTAATGCCAATATAGCTACATTTGTGTGTGTTGCTTAAGTAACTTAGTACTGACAATGTTTTGCCTATTTGGTTCTCTACCTAGTCGATGCACTCCATGAAATCGCTAATACATTGGGCTCCAAATTCTGGAAATTTGATGCTGATAATTGTAAGCTTGAATTGGTGGGGTTAACAGAAACTCTACCTGAGACAGCTAAGCAAGAAATAGAATGTGAATGTAATCCCAGTAATGAAACTGATTGTCATATTATCAGATTGTAAGTAATTCTATGCCATTCTAACAAGTTTTATCATATTCTAATTTACTCTTTTCACTTGTTTCTTTAGTGCATTCAAGTACCATAATCTTCCAGGAACTCTTCCTCAAATAACTAAGCTTCCTTACCTTAGAGAGATGTAAGTGCTCTTATAAAAACTATCTCAACCTATTGCAGATTTTGACTACTGTTTTTTTTGCTTTATTATTAGAGACTTGGCTTACAACTACATCAATGGGAGCTTACCACGTGAATGGGCTTTTTCAAATATAACATTTATGTAAGAAGAATGTTCTCTACAAAGTTGTAGCTTTAGTGTTTAACTGCCCTAGTACAGTAACTAGAATGTCACTGCAGATCCCTTCTTGTGAATCGGTTGTCAGGCGAAATTCCTAAAGAGTTTGGAAATGCTACTGGACTAACATACTTGTAAGTTTTAATCATGAATCAATACCCATTAAGGTCATCATGTTGTATTCTTAGCTGAACAATTTGAATACTTTGGTACAGGGATCTCGAATCAAATCATTTTTCTGGAACTATTCCTCCAGAGCTTGGGAACTTAGTCCATTTGAAAACACTGTGAGAGTTGTTTACTCCCTTTCCGTTTCTTTTATTATGACGATGTTTTAGCGTGTGCTGTGTTTCCAAGGATGATATTTTTCTGGTGGATCATTTCTTTACAGGATGCTTTCTTCTAACCAATTGACAGGAACTTTGCCAACTACATTTTCTAGATTACAGAATATGACAGATTTGTAAGACTTTGTTACTTTTCCCACTAACTTAACTACTTATTATGATGGTCTCTGTGGTTCATTCTGCTGTTTGGTTTTGCACAATGCAGCAGGATTAATGATCTCCAACTTACCGGAACAATACCTATTTACATACAAAATTGGAAGGACCTCAAGAGACTGTAAAATCCTTTTATTACTAAACTCTATAGTCTGTTATTTTTCTTTAGCACTCAGTGATGGTGTATTCTTTTCATTGCTTGTAGTGAAATGATGGCATCTGGTCTCACTGGTCCAATCCCATCTGTCATTGCAGGTCTGAGCAAGATTAGTAATCTGTAAGTACACACAACTCTTATGACATTAATGTTTTTTTCTCTGTGAGTAATGCAGATGACACTATTATTACAATAACTTATTGTTTTCAGGAGGATCACTGATATAAGTGGACCAGTCCAACCATTCCCTTTGTTGAGGAACTTGACAGATTTATCTAAACTGTAAGTTACTTCTGTTATATGCCTTGTTGAAGCTGACCCATCTATCTTCTTATATTATATTTAAATTTTATTTATTTTACATTGTAGGATATTGAGGAACTGTAAAATTTTAGGAAAAATTCCTCCCTATATTTCAACATTGAAGGACTTGGAGACACTGTAAGCATTTATTATCAAATCTCAGTGGTTCCTACCGAACTCTGTTTCAGATTATTAGTCGATAACACATTGAAGAATTATGAACTTAAAAGCAAATGAAGAGTAGGGTTTGTACATGAAACAATGACAGGATTGATTAAGATTCTTATTATGTTTGGTGAATAGGGATATGAGTTTTAACATGTTGATTGGTGGGGTTCCGTCATTTGCACAGGCCGAAAATTTACGCTTTATGTAAGTGAAAAGATTCTACTACTATACTTTTAATGTGCCACTATGAATTACAAGTATAAGTTGACTGTTTTTTTTCAGAATTTTGGCTGGAAATAAGCTTGAGGGAGATGCTCCAGATGAATTACTAAGGGATGGAATAACTATGTATGTATATTTCTAGATTTGTTTCTAAATTTTCTTTCTTAGAAGACTATGAAGCCAAGTTGTGTGGCAGCATTACATCTCTATTTTGTGTTGATGCAGAGATCTTTCATATAACAGTCTCAAGTGGCAGAGTCCTGAATCTCGTGCGTGTCGGCCAAACATGTGAGGATATTGTTACGTTTTCTTCTCTTATGTTTTTGGTAGACATAATTGACATTTTAACTGATAACTTATATCCTGCTTTTCATGTTTTAGGAATCTGAATCTAAACTTGTTTCAGAGCACTACAATGAAAAAATCGTAAGGTCCATTCTTTTGATTATCTTGAGCATATAGCTACAAGTGTAATTAGAAGATATTCCTCTGAAACATTTGTACTTCCATAAAAAAAATTTCACTATTGATACAGATATGTAATTCTCAGTTTATGTTTTGTAGTAGTAAATTTCTGCCGTGCATCAAAGATTTCAAATGTCCTCGATGTAAGTAACAATGATTTATTTGCTAACAGAAAATGTCTCCAGCTAATTTTCCTACTACTATATAGTAATGTTGATGTGGAAAGCTCCCTCGTTTATCTGGCAGATTTCAGCTGCTTGCATGTAAACTGTGGTGGAACCAATCTAGAGCTAAAGGAGAATAAAAGGAAAGTATTTTATGAAGGAGATGGAGATGTTGAAGGTGGTGCTGCTAAGTATTTTTTGAATCCTGATGCTTATTGGGGATTCAGCAGCACAGGGGATTTCATGGACGATAACAATTTCCAAAACACAAGATTCACCATGTTTGTCCCAACATCTAACTTGTCTGATCTATACAAAACAACACGAATAGCTCCAGTCTCTCTCACTTACTTCCATGCCTGCTTGGAAAATGGAATATACAATGTTAGTCTAGACTTTGCTGAGATGCGGTTCACTAATGAAGATAACTATAACCGGCTTGGGAGGCGTATATTCAGCATTTACATTCAGGTTAGCATTGTCCCTTGCTGGTCGGCTTTGAATGGAATTAGTTTCTTTATTCTTAAGCCTTCTTCTTGGCAGGAGAACTTAGTGGTGAAGGACTTCGATGTCATGAATGAAGCAAAGGGAGCTCAAATCCCTATAAAAAAACCATTTACTGTCAATGTGACAAACCACTTTTTAACCATCCGGTTGAGTTGGGCTGGTAAAGGAACTACTAGGATTCCCACTAGAGGGGTTTATGGTCCTATCATCTCGGCTATATCCATAGTTTCAGGTAGCTTTATTATTATTACAGAAGCCTAGTTGGATGTGTATGTCTAATTTGTTATGCATTGTGAACTCTTTGCTCACTACATTAGTTTGTTTTGTTTTAATAGTAAAACTTTTGATGTACAGACTCTAAGCCATGCTTAGCTCCGGAACATGGAATGACTATGGGAGCAATTATTGCAGTTTCAGTTGGAACCCCATGTCTTATTATCCTTATAGTGGGACTATTGTGGTTTTGTGGCTGCCTTCCATGTGGGAAGCGACGAAAAGGTGATTGACTGCTTTTTTGTGAGTTTAAGAAAGTGCTTTCTTGGTTTATTGATTCTGAGTTCTTTCCATAGATTCGGATGAAGAAGAGTTGCCATCTGGAACTTTTACATTAAGGCAGATTAAATCTGCTACGAATGACTTCAGTCCAGCTAACAAAATCGGAGAAGGTGGTTTCGGTGCTGTTTTCAAGGTAAAGATTACAGGATGAATTGATTCTTGATATATGAAGAAGTTATAAAGTTGCAGTTCATGCTAGATTATAATAAAATCTCATTTTGCAGGGTGTGTTAGCAGATGGAAGAGTTGTAGCAGTTAAGCAACTCTCATCTAAATCAAGACAAGGGAACCGAGAATTTCTAAACGAGATAGGTGCAATCTCTTGTCTTCAGCATCCAAATCTTGTTCATCTTCATGGCTTCTGTGTCGAGCGGGCTCAGCTATTGTTGGTGTATGAATACATGGAAAATAACAGTTTATCTCAAGCCTTATTCAGTGAGTTTTTTCTTACTATTTCCATCTATTGCTAATGAAAGCTTTTTGATGCTTCAGCTCTAAGTAAAATGTGTTTGTTTTTGCAATGTTTTAGGTCCAAAGCATAAACAGATTGCACTGGACTGGCCTACCAGGTTTAAAATCTGCTGTGGTGTTGCGAAGGGTCTCGCGTTTCTCCACGAGGAATCACCATTGAAGTTTGTACACAGAGACATCAAGGCCACAAACATTTTACTAGACCAGGATTTAACTCCCAAAATATCTGATTTTGGATTGGCTAGGCTTGAAGAAGAGGAGAAAACACACGTTAGCACCAAAGTCGCTGGGACAATGTGAGGCTCGAGCCCGCTCTTTTTCTCTTTCTGTATCGTTTTCTTTACAGTTATGGTTTGTTTGTTTAACGAGAAGAACATGTACAGAGGATATATGGCACCAGAGTATGCATTGTGGGGTTACCTAAGTTTCAAAGCAGATGTCTATAGCTTTGGTGTTTTGGTTATAGAGATCGTCGCTGGAATAAACAACAGTAGTTTCATGGCATCAGGAGAAGAGATCTGTCTATTGGAATGGGTAAAATATAATCTGATCTCAAGTCTCAATTGCTTATAAACTTTGAAAACACCAAAACAAATACTGTTCTCTTGGTAAAACCATGTTTGCTTTATCTGCAGGCTAACCAATGCTACGATTCAGGGCACTTAATGCAAGTAGTGGATGAGAGATTGAGACCTGAAGTGGACAAACAAGAAGCAGAAACAGTTATAAAAGTGGCTCTAATATGCACAAGCGCTTCTGCATCAGATCGTCCTATAATGTCAGAGGTTGTAGCAATGCTGGAAGGTCTTTATCCAGTGCCAGAAGCAAACACAGGAGGAAGCAAGAACGCTGGGGATGTAAGGTTTAAGGCTTTTAAAGATTTAAAGAAAATGGAGAATAACAGCAATAAGAATACAACACAGTGTTCTCTTAAAAGTTATCCTTCTTCTTCTTCCATTTCTTCTGCGGCTGGACTTTTACCTCAAGAATCAAAGCAAGAATAATCAACAACTTTGAATTAGAGGTCACGAGATAGAATGAAGACGGAAGTAATATTACATATTGTAGTTTCGGATGCGAAGATTAAAGATTTGGTCCAAAACTTTTTAGAAAAAATTGAGAGTTCTAATTGTGTTCCTCTCTTTTTTAATGTAAAATAATCTTATTATTAATTTTGTAAAAATGTTTTTGAGGTTATTACTAGTCATTTAATGTAATTTCTCATATCTGTATTAAAATTCATAAGATATGAAATTAGTGTTTGTTATAATTTATACTCTTTAGAGTTTAATTTATATGTCCTTCAATAGGATTAACTATCAATGCATAACTAAAAGTAAATTAACCAAAAGCCTGGAAGGGTCACCGGAACTCTATCTGAGAGGCGATTTCTGGTGATTTTTCTGGCAACTTACTTTTGTTTACAGTGAGGTTTTTTAATCTCTTCGTTCTTCATTACTGTAAAGAATCAGATATTGTGAAGAATTCGATCTGTATATTTCATTGAAAAGAGCTGTACATATAGAGTTTGTGTAGAGCTACCTATCTGAAAAATAGGAAAACTATGTGCAGTTACAACAATATACGAAAGTGAGGCTTTGAGGAATATGCTCAGTATCGCTACTTCTTCGGATAAGACGTTAGTAGAGTAGACCAAGTCAATTTGAGTTAACCAATCGAATTAACCATTCTAATACCCCTCCTCAAGCTGGTGCGTACAGATTTTGTATGCCTAGCTTGGACTTGAAGCTTTCAAAACCATCTTTACCAATTGCTTTAGTCAGAATATCCGCCAGTTGAGCTGAAGACATCACATGTTGAAGCTTTATGTTTTTGCGGACAACTTCATCTCTAAGAAAATGAAGATCAATTTCTATGTGCTTTGTGCGCTCATGGAAGACCGGATTTGTTGCTATGTGAATGGCAGATTTGCTGTCACAGTGCACAGTCATGGGTTCGTCATGTGTGACTCCCAGCGTATAAAGCAAACATTTTATCCAAATCAGCTCTTGAACTAAGGTGGCTAGAGCTCTGTACTCTGCCTCTGCCGACGGACATACCTCAGATAAGTGTTATGCAGTTGTGGGCTATCCGGATTGGTGGGGAGACAGACCAAAAGGACGAGTTACTCAAAACAAAGGTCGTGGTACTTCGATGGGCAGAGGACGAGGTACGATAAGTTATGCTAATCGAGTCACAGTCCCACAAGTTGAAAGTCAAGTCACAGAACAAGCAAATCATGTTCTTACGGATAAGGATAAAAATAAAGTCAATGGCTTGTCTGAACAACAATGGTGTGCTATTAAACAGATTCTCAATTCAACCTCAGACACACACATTGACAAACAAACAGGTATGTCTTCTTCACCTTACTGGATCTTGGACACTGGTGCTTCTCACCATTTGACAGGTCGCTATGAAACTTTGTCAAATGTTAGAGACATGTCACCAGTTTTAGTTGTCATGGCTGATGGTAGACAGCAAGTGTCTACTAAAGAAGGTTCCGTTACACTCAGTAGTGGTTTGATAATGAAGTCTGTGTTTTTTGTTGAAGAGTTAAAATCAGATTTGATTTCTTTGGGACAGTTGATGGATGAAAATAACTGTGTTGTGTAAATGGCTAACACATTTCTTGTGGTCCAGGACTTGACTACGAGGATGCTGATTGGTTTGGGTAGGAGAGTAGGCGGCACATTCCATTTTCTAGGACTGGAGGCAGCGGCCAATGTCACAACTAGGAGCAATAAAGAAGTTGATTTGTGGCATACTCGGATGGGACACCCTTCAGTTCAAGTAGTTGGAATGCTTCCATGTTTTAAAAATTCTGTTTCTTTGAGTTCTTCAAATAAACCGTGTGATATTTGTCTGCGTGCAAAGCAAACACGACTTTCGTTTCCGTTGAGTTTGAATAAAACAACTAGAATTTTTCAGTTAATTCATCTGGATATTTGGGGTCCCTATCAAACTCCTTCTCACTCAGGAGCACGATACTTTTTAACAATTGTGGATGATTATTCTAGAGGTTTGTGGTTGTTTTTACTCAATGCAAAAAGTGACAGTCAACAACAAATTAAAAACTTTCTGGCCATGACTGAGAGACAGTTTGACACCAAAGTACAGACAATCCGAAGTGATAATGGCTATGAGTTTTTGAGCTTAACTAATTACTTCCGTGAAATGGGTATCACACATGAAACTTCATGTGTATCTACACCACAGCAGAATGATCGGGCGAACGAAAGCACCGTCATATTTTGAATGTCGCTCGAGCTTTACGGTTTCAAGCAACATTGCCTATTGAATTCTGGGGTGAATGTATACTCACCGCTGCGTACCTCATCAACCGAACACCCAATTCTGTACTTGGTAATGTCTCGCCTTATGAAAAGCTCTTCAACAAGCAACCTTCTTATGATCATATCAAAGTTTTCGGGTCACTGTGTTATGCGAAGAACTTAACCACCACTGACAAATTCGCCTCAAGATCACGGAAAAGTATTTTTATTGGATATCCCAATAATCAGAAAGGGTGGCGCCTGTTCGATTTGGAAAATTCAAAATTTTTTGTCTCCAGAGATGTCGTCTTTTCCGAAGATGTTTTCCCGTTTGCAGCTGTCAAAGAAAAATAAGTTAATGATGAACTCACATTATGGGCTCCGATTTCTTCTAGTCCGATTATTAATGAAGTTGAATATGGGCCAGCTCAGTTACGGCCCACTGGAATATTTGAACTGGGCTCGTCTAGCTCAAGCTCTTCTCAACGTGAAGACACCTCACTGACTCCTCCTTCTGTTGCATCGACAGCTCCAGTCACACTACCTCCTCAAACACACGCCACCGAAGAACTTGGAAAAGGACGTCGTCAAAAACAACCTTCAGTCAAACTCAAAGATTTTGTTGTCACTAAACAAATCAAAACCACGTCTCCTGAGCAGAGCAATTTTGTCCAGAGTGAGGTACTGTATCCGATCACCAATTATGATACACTGGTTCGTTTTTCGGAAAAACATACAGCGTTTGTAGCCACTGTCGTTTCGAATTTAGAACCTCGATCTTTTAAACAAGCAATGAAGGAAGATAAATGGCAATCGGCAGTTGGATCTGAGTATGGCGCCTTAGAAGAAAATCAAACCTGGACAGTTGAGGACTTACCACCGGGAAAACACGCGATAGGAAGCCAATGGGTCTTCAAAGTAAAATTTAAGTCGGATGGTTCTATCGAAAGCTACAAAGCAAGACTTGTCGCCTTGGGCAATAAACAGGTTGAAGGTGTTGACTATGGAGAAACCTTCTCACCTGTGGCTAAGATGGGAACAATTCGTTTGTTTCTCGATGTGGCTGCCAAGAAGGGATGGATTGTACAACAAATGGATGTTCATAATGCCTTCTTACATGGCGATCTCCATGAAGAAGTGTATATGAAAATGCCACCAGGTTTTCAAACAGAGGATAAAAACAAGGTTTGCAGATTAAAAAAATCAATCTATGGTCTTAAGCAGACACCGAGGTGCTGGTTTGAAAAACTGTCTTCAGCACTTCTTAACTACGGTTTCTCACAATCGTTTGAAGACTATTCCTTGTTCACTTATAACAAAGGTACAACAACATTACATATTTTAATATATGTGGATGATTTAGTTATTGCTGGTAACAGTGCTGAAGCAACGGAACATTTTAAGTCTTATCTGTCTACATGTTTTCATATGAAAGACTTAGGAGATTTAAAATATTTTCTCGGTTTAGAGGTTTCTAGAAGGGCTTCTGGTTTCTACCTTTGTCAAAAGAAATATGCTATGGATATTATTGCTGAAACAGGTCTTTTACAAGCAAAGCCAGCGGCCTTTCCCCTCGAACAGAATCACCACTTAGCTGTTTCCAAGTCGCCATATCTTGCTGATCCAACACCATATCGCCGATTGCTAGGCCGACTGATATATCTCGGAGTTACACGTCCAGACTTATCACACTCTGTTCAAATTTTAGCTCAATTTATGCAAAAGCCTAGACAAGATCATTGGGATGCAGCTTTACGAGTTGTGAGGTATTTAAAGTCTAATCCCGGACAAGGCATATTGTTAAGGGCTGATGATAATTTTCATGTCACCGGCTGGTGTGATTCGGACTGGGCAAGCTGTCCTATTACTAGACGATCTGTAACTGGGTATTTTGTTCAACAAGGAGATTCTCCGGTTTCATGGAAAACGAAGAAACAAAAGAGCTGTACATATAGAGTTTGTCTAGAGCTAACTATCTGAAAAATAGGAAAACTATGTGCAGTTACAACAATATACGAAAGTGAGGCTTTGAGGAATATGCTCAGTATCGCTACTTCTTCGGATAAGACGTTAGTAGAGTAGACCAAGTCAATTTGAGTTAACCAATCGACTTAACCATTCTAATAATTACCCTTAATCTTTCAGAAAGAAAAGGTTTTTTCTCACCATATGTAGTTTTAGATTTAGCTTCTGGTGTTCTTTGTCGGTAAATTGTCCGACGTTGTGTTGGTTATCTGTCCAGTGTAATACCGGTTTACCTTCCGGTCTATTGCCGGTTTATCGTCCGACATGATGTCGGTCATAAGTTTTACAGCTCCCGGATTCAATTTATCCAAATCTGAAAAGTTTTAGAATTCTCTTGTTGTTCTTCTTCTGCTTTTTATGTTCTAGCTTTGATGGCATAATACTGTTTCCTAACTCCTCCGTGGAAGATCTCGGGCTGGGGCACCGGTTATGGAGGGAGGTCGCCGGAGAATATTGAAGTATGAAAATAAATACTTGCGTGTAGGACATCGTAGAAGAATCTAAAGCTTCATCAGAGCTGAGGAGGAGGACATAATTCAAAATTTTGCTAAGGTGGCTCAATCGGACTGCTGGTCAATGTAGACGGTGGTTCCGGAGTTGGTGAGTCGGTTCGTGCAACCAGCAAAACATCAAGATAGCAACGTGGCAGCAATCCAAATCTCGACGACACTTGGACCAGGACCAAACACAAACGGGTCGGTTGAATTTGGGCTCATTTCCTGGATAATGGGCTTTGTTTTAAATGAATTGGATTGTAAACTTTAGAATTCTGTAATTGGAATTTTATGAATAAAATCTTTGTTGGCCGGAAAAAAAAAAGTCCATTAACCTAAGGCTGGCCTAATACATCTGTTGGCAAAAGGGCAGCGATTAAAATGTATTCCTCTCTGTTTCATAGTATTTGTTGTTTTAGTGTTTTTCACAATTTTTAAAAAAATAACTAAATTTTATGTTTTTCTTGTTTTACAACTAATAAATATATATTTTATTTATTTAATTTATAAAACATTTGCATTCAAAACCTAAAACTATAAATAATATGAAACAAAACTAAAAACTTAAACTACATATACAGATGGAGAAATTTTTTTCTTTATTATTATTAGATGTATACATGTAAGATGTACTAGATTTTTCATATATTATAAATTCTATATTAGTAAATAAACTATTGTAAAATATTATAAAACTAATAACCAACGGAATAATTTTTAAACTCTATCGTGTTAACTTATAACATATCTAAATTATTTATATATTATAGAAATCTCTACAAAAAAATCAGAAAAAACAAAATCTATAATATAAAAGAAGACTTTTCTCTCCAAGTGACGACACGTGGCGGGCTATATGATCGGCACATATCATTTTTTTTATTTTAGTCCCTAAATTTTTTACTAATTTATTTATTTATCTCAAATTTTCTAAAAACCCATTATAATTATTTATTTCTCCATCTAATTATATTTTTTTTCTTTCTCTTCCACCACTTAGTCTCCCATATTCTTAAAATTAGCTATATAAACCACTTTTTTTTTCGTTTATTTTACATCATTGATTAATACTACACCCAACCCAAAACAAATACACCATTCTAATCTCTTCATGTTATTCTCCCGTTTAATTTCATATCTTCTTAAAAAAACTAACAGTAGTTGCTTCTCTTCTTCTCTACACTTTTAAAAACCCTAATTTCTCAGTAATTGCGTTTTTTTTATGTTTTTTTTTGCAGCATGATGACTATTTTCTCGTAGTGAATAAGCCATAGCAACCCGAAAACAAGAAGCATATCGATAACGATGATAATTGTTCTATTGCTTTTTCGTATCCTTTTCTAACTTCTATATCAGTTTAATACTTCTATATATTTATGTACTCATTGGTTTACAAAACTATTTATTGTTCCCTTAACGAGATCTACCATAGCGTAGCAATTTCAATGAGAATGTTCTATTATTTTGTTATATTCTAATTTATTTTTAAAAAAATTCTCATTTATTTAAATTAAGAACTCTTCATATTCTTTTTTCTAAAATTATAACATTTTCTCATAATTTATTATAATCATTAAATATAATTTATTATCTTCATTTACTACATATTAATATTTCATGAATGATGTTTATCAATGTTTATGATTGATCTTTTAATTAATATCTTAATTAATTTTTTCGTTTTTTTATTTTGGTGAATTACAA